>VZRE01007124.1:199561-210163 GCA_013396775.1 Cephalopterus ornatus
GGTGGTAGGGGGGGAGAAGGGGGGAATAAAGAGAGGACTAGAGGACGGTAAGGAGACACCTAAGATGGATGACGTAAGAGAAGGGCAGAGGTAGTAAACGGGGAGTAAGAGGGGCGAAGAAGGAGTGCGGGGCAAGAGGGGTGAAGTGGCCGAGAATGGTCGTTCGGGGTCCGTGTGTCTGTCCGCACCTCCGGGCCGCCTCCCCCACGAGCTTCCTCTCAGCCTCGGCCGCCTCCCTCGCCACGCCGAAGGACACCTGCTCCGGGGCCTCGTCCGCCTCGTCCTCCGAGGAGGAGGCCGGGCTGGGCAAGGCGGCGGGAGCCCTGCGCTTGCCCGCGGCCGCCGCCGCCTTCCTTCGCCGCGCCATCGCCCCGGTCCCCGCGCCGCCCGCCCCGGAACTGCTCCCGCCTTCCGCCGGGGAACGCCGTGCGCCAGGGCACCCCCGCCTGCGTGTCCCGCCCCCATAGACGCAGCGGCGACACACACAGGACACCGGGAAGTGGCGGCGGTGGGTCCCGACCGCCCCTTTATTGCCGTGAGGACCATCCGGCGAGACCCGCCGCCTCCTCTCGCCTGCCCGCCCCCGCCGCCTTGGTCCCGTCGGGCCGCTCCCGGACCTCAGGAGATGATCTCCGTCTCGTGTCGCGCCAGCGCCGGCGGCAGCGTGGTCCCGCAGGGGCCCGGGAAGTGAAACCTGGAAGGGAGCGGCCGGTTTTAAGGCGCGGGCAGCCACCAGCGCATCCTGCTCTTTGCTGCTCCGTTACCTGGCAGCGCCCGAGCACCTCCGGCAGGGGGGAAGAGGAGGGAAGAGGGAGAGAGGGTTGTAGCCCTTCTGGGGCTTAGGGACAGACTTCACCCCCCACACTTAGGAAACCACAGTTGTGTCTTTAGTAAAACTTAATTCCACCATGAAAGAACTATCACCTGTTCTTACTTATTAAAATAATATTTCTTAAGCATTGGGCAGAAAACTGTACCGTATTTGTCTAAAACCAGCATTTTAGCAGTTGGATGCAAAAGATAGCAAAGGTGGAGGGGCCTCAAGGGTGCTACTTTGAACAGCTTTACCTGAATTTGTTTGTGGCAGGAGTAGCTTCCATGTTAAATTCTGCGACTGGCACTCCTCTGGCAGAGACCTGAGGGGCGAACATGGCTGCAGGATAAACCACAGAGGAGGTCCCAACCTGCGGGGATGGGGAAACAAATCACAAGTGTAGCAGGACAGTGGTTAAAACAGACAAAACCAACCCAAACCCCTCAGGTGAGGGTCCTTCTCAGAACACTCGACGTGCAAAAGCCACTAAAGTGTGGAAGATCCCTACAGAAATTAAACAAAATCAGTATCTGGAACCTACATGGCACATGTAAACTACCTCACAAAAAAGGCAGCACAGGATAACAGCTATCTACCTTCTTGCAACATTTTGTTACTTCTTTTCTTTTAGACTGAGCATCAAAATAATTGCATTTTTCACTGTTTGAGAAATTAGAACCATAGAAAGGTTCAACCCAAAGGTTGGAAAGGATCCTAAAGATCATCTAGTTCCAATCCCCCTGCCATGGGCAGGAACACTTTTTGCTTAGACCAGGTTCATCAGAGCCCTGTCCAACCTGGCCTGAAACACTTCCGAGGACTGGGTATCTACACATTCTCTGGGCTCCTATAAGGTCTCCCCAGAGCCTTCTCTTCTTCAGCCCTCTCAGCCTGTCTTCATAGAATAGGTGCTTCAGTCCCCTGGTCATCTTCATGGCTCTCCTCTAGACTCAGTCCAACAATCCCATGTCCTTCTCATACTTGGGGCACCAGAACTGTGTGCAGTATTCCAAGGGGGGGTCTCATGAGAGCAGAGTAGAAGGGAAGTGAAATTCAACAGCTAAACAATATTGGCTAACCCCTAACACCTGTGAACCTGTTAATTTCTGTGCAGTCTGTGTATATGTTCAAACTTCAAGGTCTTCTAATGTTTTACACTTGATATGAGAGAGTCCCTCAGGGGCTTTTAGCTCCTCAGGGAAGCAGAGATACATCTGCTTTACCCAGGAGGTGCAGCCTCCTTGGTGTGTCTTCCCTGCCGGTTCAGAGGACAGGATAGGTAATGAAAGCACCACTTACTACCAAGCAGAGGTCACAAATATCAAGCTCCTTCTCGACTGCTGTGAGAACGTCGGGATCCAGGGCTTCACCAAACCACACAACATGGGGACGCAGGAGCCCGTTGCAGCCATCTTCCTCACACCTGTTTCAACATCACAAAGGGACAGCGTTACGCTGCTGACGTGGACCTTGCAAGCTGCAAAACGTCAAAGCAGTTTTCATACTCACTCGTCTTACCTTCCATCACTCCCTTCTCTTTCACAGCCCTCCCCACACCCTCCCCTACTATGTGCTGGGCTGATTTCATGTGCTGCGGCTGATTCCATGCTAAACGTGTTGGAATTACACACGTGCTGCCTGGTCAAATGTAACAGGTTGCTGAACAGTTTTTCAACACAGATACTTAATTTTGTCTTCCCCTCACTCATCTCCTGAAATGCATGAAAATTAAAACCTCGGCCTCCATTTAACAAATTGGCTAACAGGTTTTTAAGAAGAAAGTGAACCAAAGGACAGAAGCATCGTGTTAGCCTCTTTTTACTTAGGAACCAGACAAAAAATATGGTGGATTTTTGCATCTGCAACTAGCTAAGGCGAAGCTTCAGCCAGAATAAAAAAGCACCGTCACACATTTAATGCCTGCAAAGGACTATGCAGTGGCTGTACCCCAGCACAGTATTCCAGACTAATAGTGGGTGGCACCTGCGAAGTAACAAAATGTTTACTTGTTGTAGCCCTCATTTTTGTTGCTGCAATTCTACTACTACACTTACTACAAGCCCCATGAATTTAGGCTTGTTTCATCTTGGTGCTCAAGTACACAAATCGTGGTGACTTCTAGTCACACTCCTGTTGTCAGCTGTGCCCCATGACTTTAGACTCAGTTCTCTGGGGCAAAGTCCCACACCTTTCTCTCCTGTGGAATGTCTCTGCATCCTTCCAAAACATCATGAACAGTAACACAAGCCTTTGAGATGCACAAAGCATGAAGAGGTAACAACAGAAAGCAGCCCATACATACTGAGGAAGGTCTTCAACTGGAATCGCGGCATCTGCTGTTTCAGGATCTGGAGCCCTGAAATTAGACAATTGAAATACATATTCAATCATCAAAAGTGCACTTTATATATTAATAAAAACATAGTTTTCTTTAAAGCACACTCGCCCATCAAGGAATCTTTGCAACTCCAGCCAACTTCAACACCTACTGCAGCCCTAAAATACCGCACACATGGCAGGCAGGCATTTGTCCAGAATTATCCCAGAGCTGAGTGACTGTTAAGACTGCTCAAGACTGTCAAAGGCACAACAATTATTTATGTAGCTATCTAAAGCTCTAGCGAAATGCAAAGGGAGAAAAACCCCACTAAAAATCTGTGAGCATGTGCCTGGCCCATACCCCTGCCCACGTCTATTTTAAATGGTGAAAGAAAGAAGATGGTTAGAAAAAGGAGACTGAAGGATCCTGGGAACTGATGCTTCCATCCTGATTGTTTCACACATCTGTATTTTGAGATCTGTAATAAGGAGAATCTTATGATGAGTTGAAGGTCAAAAGCTAAAAGGTGCTCAAGAGATGCAGAAGAGGAAAATGCACATATAAAACTATGACAGTTCAACTTCAGGAGTGAGAATCTTACTTAATAAAAAAAAAATTGAAAGTGAAGAGGATGGGAGTAAACACACAGTCTCACAATTAGTTGATGTCCAATATGAGAGCTGCAGATCAGCTGAAATTGTTCTAATTAAAACATGTATCACATTGTGCTGACTTAGAGGTTAACAATAATTCATTTACAGGAGTTAATGGCACCATGGGCACTCACTGGAGTTACCAAACAGTATCCTCACGTTTCAAAACAGCTGTGTAAAATTTAAGCATTATTAATACTAAAGTAAAAGGAATCGGTTGGCTGGAACTCCCAGATGCTTCTAAAATGGCTCCTTTGCTACTGAACAGCAGACAACGCAGAGAACACAGAGAGTCTGCAAAGCAGACACATTACCCTTTCCCGGCCAGCGCGGGGCATATGGGGCTCTTGTAATTCGCAGCTACGTTCCCACAGCTGGTGCACCGAGTTTTAAATAAACTACCTGAAACACAAAGAGAAAACATCACGGATGAAGCGATGGCTCTAAGGGGTGGCTGTACAAGCAAGTAGTTGTGTTTATCCCAGACAGCCTTTATTTGTCTTTGAAGACTTACTACATGGATGTAACAGCCAAATGTTGAAAGCTGGCAGCATTACGAATGAGATGCTGTTTACACACCACATACCCACACTCTTTTGTTCAGCAACCCGAGGTGACCAGTGTCACCAGTAAGCACACACACAGCCAAGCAAAGGTAGATGAAGCCCATCTAGCTGAAAAGCTGCAATGAAAACAGCAGCTTAGTCCCACTAAGCTATGATGTATCACCTTGTTCTATCTCAGGACATGAGTAATAAACAGTCCTGTAACAGTATTTTTGAGAAAAATCATAATATAAAATATAACTGAGGGAGATTATTTCTGCTTATTGCTTTTCCCATTAGATCAGAAACATTTTCTTTAAAAAAAATCCCGAGAAATACACCGATTAACACCATTTTGTTTCATGCAAAACTCCCCAACCCCAAGACTTCTGTAGCATTAGTAACATGCTGTAGAGATGTACGATGTTACCAACAGTTTTAAATTGTTTCCATTTTGTAAAAAATACAGATAACCAAAATTAAACTGTACCCAAGGCATCACCCTTGGATCCACAACTGCAAAAAAGTTTGTGCAGGTTTCTTGTGTCCAAATCACAAAAGTAGCAGTGGGACGTCCCATTTAAACCTTTTGTGATACTCAAGTTAAAAAGCATCATAGTGTTGGAGGGCCAGGGGTGGGTCTTTGTCCTGGGAGATTTCCACTCTGCGCAGGGCCTGCGGACTGGAGAAAGGAGGAATGGGGCATCTCCAAGGGTGAAGAAGGGCTTCCCCATCCTCCTTCTCTCCACACTTGTACATTTTCTCAGATCCAAAAGCCCCAGCGACCTCCAGGTGCAGCACCTGCCTTGTGCTCTGGCACTTTGTGGGAGAGTGAGCGAGAGTGAGGAATGCCACTGACTAGAGGAAAAAGACAGGGAGTACTATTGGGTGTAGGAGAGAAAGGTAAAGGAATCTCATCCGTTTCCAGATCCTTTGTCCTCCTGTAGCCAAGGACTGCACAGGTGGGGACAGGGCAGAACAGGACAGAGGGAAACCACCAGCGCTGGTGAGGCCAGTCTTGCCAATGTATCTTTTATTGGTGGAAGTACTGGTCTGGCACCACCACTACCACACAGTGGGAGTTCCTGGGGATTTTTTTTCCCCATTTCTAAGTGAAATCAGCCAAGGGGCAGAGTCAGATGTATTCAAGTGCGTCTGAGGCAAAACTGAGCAAGGGGGAAAGGAGAACCAGTTCCTGTGTATTGCCAAAATCCATTAAAAACAGGAAGATGGAGTTGTGAGATTCTAAAGATGAGAAATAAAGAGAGGATATGAAGTACCTGAAACAGCTTCCAAAAGAGAATAGGGTGTTAGTGTAAATAACTTTATGCAAGTTATAAAGACAAATTTCTTTTCTCCCAGTACTTATCCTGCTTTATCTTCTTCCCACTGCCCACCCTGGCTTTTCTGGCCCATAGCAAAGAGGTAAACCAACTCGTACCGTGAATTTCTAAGAGGTGCTTTGTGCCTGCCTTCCTGTGCAGTTCATCAATATTCTGAGTAATGACCACAACGCTCCTTCCTTGCTTGCTCAGACGCTTTTCACACTCTGCAATGGCAATATGTGCTGGATTTGGATGTTTACTCAACATCACTTCCCGTCGGTAGTGGTAAAATTCCCACACGCGGGAAGGGTTTCGCGCAAAAGCCCCGGGAGTAGCCAGCTCCTGGAAAAGACATAACAAGTCAATCTACAGAAAAAGGGCAAGAAAATCCCTTCCCCAGATGAAGCCTGCTGGATCACTGCCATTTACACTGCTACCGGCATCACAAGACAATCAGAAGCAGAGTATTTTTAACCAGATTCCACTGATAAGAATATAGTTCAATAGCCCTTATGAGGATGACAAGTCAAGGTGTCTTATCAAATTAGAAAATAACTTACGGAAATAGTGTGGTGCATGGCTTTACACAGTACACTTGGACCTTATTCTGTGCTGCCCTACCAAACTATCAGGAGTTTAGTACAGCAAGAAGGAAACCGAGATATTTCAATGCACACAATTTTTTGACATCCAAAACTCTCTTTTCCACAGCAGCCATAAAACACAGCATAATGTGGACACATTTCTTTTGCTAGCAATTTCTTTTCTGCATTCTTAAGTGTAACACGAGCTAAATTACACACATTGTCAAAACCAAAGTCTAATGTCTTGTTTTTTATGTGCTGGTAAAATTGAAGCTCTGCTTTTCATAGCAACTTTAACTTTGCCTTATCTTTTCTAAAATCAGGAAGTAGCTCCATCTAACGCCTCAATGCACAATTCTGCTGATATTAAAACTGAATGCAAGTTTCTGTTGCAGCAGAACCAGTCATTTATACACACACAGGTTTTATTTGCATTGCTAGTCACTTGAAAGAAAAAACTCATCTTTAGATTTAAACCACCTTGAAAAACTCACCTCTCTGACTCCTTTTTAACTTTAACAAATCTTTCAGGAATGTTGTAATTAAAAACCATAAAAAAGGCAAATGTGATTGCAGTGTTTGGAGCAGCAAGTACTGATAGCATAATGGTTGCTTGAAACATCTGCAGCACCAAGCAGGATGAGACTCTGGAGGCACCCATACAGCTGGCACAGTTTGGTGCTTGCAGTTGCATCACTCCACCCTCAGTGTCTGCTCCTACCTTCTCTCCCACCCCAGTGGCTCCCAGTGCTGGCAAGATCACTCTAGTGAGAGAGACAGAGCTTGTGGAAGAGTTAAAGATGTGAGGAACCTGCCCCCAAATAGAACAAAAAAGTCCTAAAGCATTTTTAAGAAGTATTATGAGACACCAAGATTAAAAGAAAACAACTAGTTGCTATCATTGGTTCTTCCTTTGCTAGTTTGGTAAAAGGTTCTCAGGAGTTTAAAACAGGAAAGGCCCTATGATGTAGGAAAAACCTTGAGGGTATTAAAAAATGAGTAAACAGCTGAACTGCAAGGCAGCAAGAAAACAAGGACAGTAGAAAGACCCAGAGCTGCCTGCAAGAATGCTGTTTTACCCAAGCAACTGATAAAATGAACGACAGAAAAGAAGTTGCAGCTGCACCAAACAGACTCCCAGGTCACTGGGAAGAGCTGCAGAGGCAGCTGTAGGGAGAGCTCTGTCGCTGCCAAACTGCTATGGGAGCACTTCCACTGTCTCACATCCTCAGCTGCTTCTGACCCTCCACACTCACCTACCGGCTGGACAGAGAAGCACGGCTGCACAGGCACGGGGCCACCAGTACCTACCTGGGCTTGCCACTTTCTCCAGAAACCTCCAGCCCCCCTGAAGGTAGGAACGCCGCTCTCCGCACTGACCCCAGCTCCTGTGATAATGGCAATGTGCTTCGCCTTGGCAAACACTTCTCGAAAATCAGCCATATCTGTGCGTGGGGAGGGAAAATAAACAGCTCCTCAAGAACTTACACTTTTACAGACGAGCAACACAGACAGTGCTGGCACACTTATGCATCCAGAAATAGCTTCTAGGCACACCTCCCATGACTTTAATTTCAGAATACCAACTGGCTTCTGAGTTTCTGTCTATTGGAACTTGAAGGGCAATTCCTGGGGATCCTCAAAAATGTGTATGAGCAAGCTCAGTAGGGCAACATGTGCTAAACTATGAACACAGTCAAGATTTGAAAAGCAGAGCCTTTAATTGAAATCACACACTAGATGCTACCTGGCTAACAACTGTTGGTACCGTCACCCAGGAACAGTTGCTTCCTAATTGTTAGGTAAGATCCTAAGATAAAAAAAAAACTTTTGTTCACAAAGTATCACCTTCAAAATTGAGGTAATTTGGGAAAAGCCATTTCCTTCTGAGGCATCTTGCCCATTTCCTAGGTTTGCAACTAGGAAATAGGTTTACAACTATTTTTTATTTTTTAATGTATTATTCCCTTCATTTTTCCATGCATAGTAAAGTATTTTGGGAAATTTCCTTTGCCTTTTTCTGTGAGTCAAAACAAGACTACAAAGGAACAGACTAGCTGCAGAAAAACCAAAATGTCTCTTCCGACTTCAGACACTAATTTTAAAGCAACATATTTTAAAATCACAAAATGGCTGAAATCAGAGGGGACCTCTGGAGATCATCTAGTTCAAACCCTCCCCATTCAAGAAGGGTCAGCCAGAGCAGACTGTCCAGGACAGTGTCCTGTTGGATGGGTTTTGACATCTCCAAGGATGGAGACTCTATAACCTTTCCTGCCCAACTCATGCCAGTGTTTCACCACCTTCACAGTAAACAAACTGTTTTCTTGTGTTCAGATGGAATCTCATGAGTTTTGATTTGTGTCCATTGCCTCATGTCCTGTCACCGGGCATTGCTGAGGAGAGTCTGCCTTGGCTTCACCCCCTCCCACCAGGTGTTTTTATGCATTGATTAGATCCCCTCATGAGCCTGATCTCCTCCAAGCTAAACAATGCCATCTCTTCAGCCTCTGCTCATATGTCAGATTCTCCAAGCTATTAGTCATCTTTGTGGCCCTTCACTGGCCTCTCTCCAGCATGTCCATGTCTGTCTTGCTCTGGTGAGCCCAGCATTGGACCCAACATGTCAGATGTGCCCCACCAGGGCTGAGCAGAGAAGGATCACCTCTCTGGAGATGTTCTACTGAGTACAGCCCAGACATCCATTAGCCTTCATTGCCACAAGGGTTCATCGCTGCCTTATGGTCAACATGGTGTCCACCACGACCTCCAAGGCCTTTCCTGCCAAGCTGCTTTCTAGTTGGTCACCCCCAGCTGGGGTTCTTCTCCCCAGGGCAGGATCCTCTGCAGTACCAGCCACTCCTCCCAGTTTCATATCATCTGGAATCTCACTCACAGTACACTCTGCATCATCATCCAGATCATGAATGAAAGCGTTAAACAATGCCGGCCCCAGGATGGACTCCTACAGTATAACACTAGTGACTCTCCAGCTGAACTCTGAGCTGCTGATCCCAACCTTAATCCTCACAAGTTACTATGTGGTCTTAAAAAAAAAACAAAAAAACAAAAAAACAACAAAAAAAGAACATACAAAAGCCCACCCAAAGACAGGCAAGTTCCTGTAAGGAGAAATAATTGCTGGAGAAGTCCCAAGACCCACAGCACAAGAGCAACAGAACTGGCCAGAGAACACTACTATTCTGCTGCCACGTCCACTGTTGTAAACAAAACCTCACAAGCCCTGAATGTGTAAAGCTCAAGCCAAAATCCCTCCCAGCTGGTCTCTGGTCTCTGACAGCAACCAAACGCTGATGCGCAAGGTGGCAGAAAAGGCAAGTGCATCTCAGCACTTGGGGGTTTGCTTTGTACCTGCTACGGTACAAAAACCTGTGTGTGCAGTTTTCAAGTTAAGGTACACTCTCAAATTAAAAAAACAAAACCAAAATACCCCCACACAAAGAAAAGAAGAATATTTGCTACTGCTAGCCTGAGCAGGGCTGCCGGGATTACCCAACAGCCTGCTCCTGAGCTGCTACAAATGCTCCAGGCCCTCCATAATTCTTGTACAAAGAAATAAGGAATGAGTTTTATTACTCATTAGGATTATGAAAAGGAAATGCAATTAACGAGTGTATGTTTATGTGCATAAATTATAAACACTAGAAATACGTCACAGGGCAACCAAGCTGACTGCAATTACGCGTGGGTTTGTGGAACTATACAGACGCGGAGACACAGAAGGTTAATTTTAAAAGCTGGAGGAATAAAAAGCAACTTCACACTGTTCTGAACATTCTGAATTAACCTAAGGATTTCATTCAGCACCCAAAATCTTCTAGACTTCCAAATCCACCTCAAAAGCCTGTCCGGGCTGCTTAAGTAAATAAACCGATGCCTTACTTGAACTAGGACGAGCCATTTCCAGGCAAAACTTCTGCTTCTTTGCCGGCGAAGCCTTAAGCCCACAGTGCGCTTGGGAAACCAGCCTTCTGGCGGTGAACTGGAAGAGACACATCGGGGAAGTACCTTCACCTGGGGAGAAAAAGAGACGGAAAGCAAGCGGCCTGTTCGAGGCGCCGCAATTTTCTGCCGGCTTGCCGGCCAACGGAGCTCTCCACAAGGTGCAAACGTCAGCCGCCGTTTGTTTGTTGTTTCCGTCTGTTTGTTTGTTTGGGGTGGGTTTTTTTTTTTCTTCGCTGCCTCACGCCGAAGCAACAAGGGGCGAAGCCGCGGCGGCAGCCCCAGAGGGCATCAGAGCCTACGTGCATCTGCCCTCCCGCAGAAGGGCGAAGGGGAGCAGCGCGGGCGGACGGAGCCCCGGCGAGGGGGAGGCGGCGGAGGCGGCGAACACCGCCTCC
>VZRE01007124.1:210389-318874 GCA_013396775.1 Cephalopterus ornatus
GTTTTTGGTTTTTTTCCCCCCCTCTTGAGGTCCGCCCTCAGGCGTTCGCAGTTTTGGGCGCCCGCTGACGATAAACCTCCGGAAAACCAGCACATCGTAAATTTGGAAAACAAGATGAAGGGCCAGCGTGGTCTTGCTTAGCTTCTAACCACCCCGATGGTCAGAATCTGGTAACGCTACGTGGGGTGGGGATACAAAAAGGTGTCAGGTTTGCCGAATGAGGGACTGCCTCTGCTAAAGGTTATTCAGTATCATGATTGGGGTTGGGGCTGGTTTATTTTTTTTTTTTAATTGAGATCCTGGTATGGACTGGACACCCTGCTTATTAGGCAGTGTATTTTTGATGCTGGTTAATATTAAAAAAAAAAAAAAAAGGAGGGCAATTTGCAGTTGCACTATCATCACGTTTTTCAGCCCACTGATTCTAAAGTTCAAGACAGCAAACTTCTAGTCTAACATTACTAACAGGAAAAGGTGCTTCTATTTATGTACTAGAGTTTTGAGAAGTACATCAACCAATAGGCTTTGATTTTCCCATTACGTCATTGCACTCGTTAGATATACTTCTTCTAACTTTACATTAACCCAGGGCAGAGCACGTTAACATGCAAGGTCTGCAAAAGTACAGGTCTTTTGGTAACAACAGAACTCACAATAGCACAGGTTATGCAAAATGGGTACAGCACAAGGTTGGCTTGTTTTGGTCTCTTTGGCACATACAGATTGCATACCCCAAGAGGCACAATTATCTCAGTGATTCTGAAGCAATCAATCATGCATTCTGTACTCTCAGAGGTCTGAAACAATGAAGAGCCCAGCTCAGCTGATGCTAACTTGATGTAAATACTGAATCTTTGCCATAAGAAAATGGCCATGTTGACTTTCCAAATTGTTTGTAGTGGCCTCAAATGACTATGTTTATACCAATGTGTAAGTATATTTTCTAAGAAGCTTTATAAAAGATTAAAGTGACATGTAAAATTAACTTCAATATAGTGGGGTGTTGGGTGTAGAGACATGGCAGTGTTCTACAGTCATTTGTGCCTGATAAAATAATTCTGTATAAAATGTTTTTCTATTATGGTAAGTTCCTTCAGCAGCAGTATCATTCATGCAGTGAGAGCAGCTCTAGGTGGACACCAGACATATGAAATGTTCTGCAAAGATATGCATTTCACCAAAATCAATTAACACATAAGAATCCTCAGAAGAGCCAAAAGCCATGTCAAGTGCAAGCGCACTGAACTTCAAGGCCCCTCCTTTCACCACCTTCCCCCAGCACATTGCTCTCCCAGCTGCCAATTGTGTTGTAGGCAGCTGAGGCCTTTACATATTTAGCAATGATCCTCTCTTGTCTGTGTTCCAGGAACTTATCCCGTCTCCCCTTGACCCACATAGCACCATTCTCTGTCAGTTCCCCGACTCCGCTCCCTCTCCTGTGAGAGACAGGGAAAGCAGAAGGTGAGGAATGTGTATCCACAGGGGCTGCTATTCTCCTCTTAGGCTGCATGACCCAGTCAGTGGTAAGATGTGCCAACACCATTCAGGCTTCCACTCCAATCATACTGTCTTTCAGCATTTTTACAAAGTTCTTTGCATCTGAGCACCGTCAGCTAGAAACAGCTTACTATTTGACCACAAAGCCTAGTTGTACCAAATACAAGCAAAACATTTTTTTTTTTTTAAATCCCAAGTAAACAGTCTGTATTCTAACACACAACAGGTCTGTACCAATTAAATACAGTATGGCAGTATATAAATTACAGTTCTTTACAGTAAATAGTAAAATACGAGAGTCCGCTTACTGTACACAACAATCAAAGAAAGAACAGCAGCTTTTCAGTAAGGTCCCAGGTATCTCAATCATTCGCTTGCCAAGGAACAAAGAACAGATACAGCAGGCCATTCACTTCACTCATTTTTTACCATGTTACTTTACAAATATCCAGAACGCTTGTACAGGCATCTACATTATCTACATGTGGAACAACCTTCTTAGGAATTCATGAGCACCAGACATAAATCCCTCCATCATTCCCATTATTAAAATAAACTTTACAGATTAAAATTACTTTAGCAGGTTCTATTTCATCTTGATAATAACCAGCAAGTAACAAGTGCAAAGTTTGCAGTCATGATCCATTTACTGCTTCTTTGTTTCCCTATTTCCCCCACACACACCCAAAAAACCCAAAACCCCCTAAAAAACCCAAAATGTTGTCCTCTCACACCCTTGCAGTAATACTGTTTCTGCAGTCAAACTGCCCGGCTGCTTATGTTAACACGTGAAATGCCAGACGTATATAGCTTCAGGCATCATGAGTCATTCCAATCAAATGCCAAGTCAGCACAGTGGCAGGCCTCTAGGAAGACAAAAAATACGTAGCAGTTGGATATTTCAGTGTGCTTGAACACGGAACGTAAGGCTGCATGGTGCCCAGTGACTAAAAGAAACATGGCACCAAGTTACCAGTTAAAACATTTACAATAGAAAGATATAAACAGCAAATATGTCAGTCTAAAACAAGTTCTTTGGTAATTAAGAACAGCAAACTGTAGCTTTTTTTTTTTCCAAATAGGGATTTACATCCTGGTTTTTTCCACAGTAAAATATCTTTTGTTGTTTAAAATATATCTCCCAAGTTGTTGCGTAACAAATAGTCCAGTACCTCAGTTATCTACAGATCAGCTTTAACTGTATTTTAGTGTGCAGCCGCATCTGCCCACTGGCAGACAAACTATAGATACACATTCATATATATATAATATATATATTATTTATAAAAAATTAGAGAATTAAGTCAAGGACTCTAGAGAATACACATTCCGTATGGACAGATTAAAATGTACAATAGCTTCAAAAATCCATAAAGTTTTCTACACAGTAATGCGTGTAGTAAGTGCAAAAATACTGCAGTTTAGTTAATCCAAGATTTCCTGTTTTCCTGTTTCCTAGAAAAAGCAGAAGCCGCTGCATCTCCTGAATGGCAGAAGATGTCTCCTCCTGTCTTAGGAGTGGCTGATGAGCCTTGAAGCGCAGAACTTTTCCGTTTCTCTGAAGTGGAAGATGCCTGAGACCGTGAAGTGCTACTCCATTTCCTTGTGGAAGCTGGTGCTTTACTGAGGCGCCCAGGACGAACAAAGACACCATGTCGTGGTTTGCAGTGGAAGTACTCTTTGCCTTTTACAATTCCATCGTGCTTTCCTTCAATGAAAAGAAATGCACAGGATTAAATGTTGGTACTTTCATTGGCACACACAGTCGAGGTGCTGAAGTGTGAATAGCTTTGGTCATCTGTAAAATACTCAATATTGTTCATGCTGAGTCATGAAGCCAGATGCTCACAATACACTAGGGAGAACAAAACTTGGAAAGGAGAGCTTGAATTGTAACCAAAAAGATGATTTTATAAAATATCACTTTGTTAACCAACAGTTTAAAAAGTCAAGCACTTGTTCATTTTACAGAATAAACTGTCCTCAAAACCAATTGCTTGCAAAGCTTAAAATTTAGGTGCCAGACAAACTTCTGGCATCAGTGATAATATTTGTTAAACTACTAAAAACATCATCTTATCGCTTGCAGAACACTGACTTTTTCTGACCCCTCTGAAGTTAAAGAAAACCTGTACCCTGGAATTCACTTTCCCCACTGGAAAACAAAAATAAATCTCTGATAGCAAACCAATTTGACAAGTGATGCACATTGTCAGCCAATGCCTATGAACGTGTGTGCATGTTGATTTAAAAAAAAAATCCGCCAATTTTAGGCTTTTCTTGTTTCTCTGATCTGTAAAAACAGATGGGTACCAATGGGAACTACCACAACATGCAAAAACATTATTCTGCATAAGGCAAGGAGAGCAGGGCTTTAAAAATTGATTAGAGCATCCCTATAAACAGAAAGTGGAGAATATCAGATACCAAGCTTCATGAAATTGGAGAAACTTCCCAGGACTGAGTGGGAATGAAGGATTGTACTGCAACTTTAAAAACTGTTTACAGTAGCTGCACAGATAACCCAGAGCATGTTTAGTCTTACCCATCTGAACATTTAGTTCAACTCCAACCCAGATTCCAGCTGAAAAATCCACTGTTCCAATGTATCTCACTGTGCCCATCTTGTTACTTCCAACACAGACTTGCTCGCCCACAGCCACCCAGCTAGGCAAGACTTGGGCTTGATCTGCAGAAGCACCTTCTTCACAATCAGAACCATCCAAGTGGTCCTTCGTAATAAAATCGTCTATGGAAGTATCCGGATAAGTCTCAGGGTCTGAAGTCTCTTTTACCAGTACAGAACAAAAGGGGTTTTCCACAGCGCCCACAAGCCGGTCGCCTGCTGCTGCTGCTGCAGAGCTCTGCCGGCCCACACAAGTGCTTTGATCCTTGTCAGGGCCTTGGGATGACACTGAGGCGCTCACTCCATTAGAGGACAGAAGGGAACATGACTGCGGAGCTGTGGAATGGTCAAAGTCCTTCCCATCTTCAACACCCATGAACTCTGTAAAGGAGTGATCTTCCAGAATGTCCGTCGTGTGCTCCACTGTTACTTCACGTGCTGAAAATTCAATTGTACGACAGGTATTTTTGCTATCCAAGGAACTCAGAGCTGAAAGTGATCCAGCTCTGGGTAACTGCTGAGAGTCTCTGTCAGTGGCACTGAGGGACAGTGGTACTTGCTCTGTTAAGGCACTGTTTTCTTTCAGTGGTAACACGGGTAACTTTTCTCTCGCTAGCTCCTTTTCTGACTCTTGACATTCCTTGTTCGAAGAAGATCTTAAATCATGTGCAAGGGATGATCCTGAGGGATCATTAGAGTCCAGCTCCTTTGTGTGACTGGCTAGCTGGTCTGTGCTATCACTACAGGGAACAAGCATGTCAGACAGGGTAGCGTTAGAGGCACTGTGGGAAAAGTAGCCACTAGTAATACTGCTAGTGGTGGGGCTGCGGGATACCTCTTTCTCAAGAACACGTGAACTCATGAAGTCTGATTTAGAAGAGAACCACTCCCTGTTCTCCAGGCTAGCATTGTAAATACTGAAGTCAGCAAACTCCTCCGGTACATAAGGCCGGAAATTCTGAAAACTTTGTGGACTTATCAGTTTCTTATTAATGGCCTCCAACTCACTGTCTTCCTCCTCAGAGTCCTACAAAAGAACAAAGAGTTGAATGGGATTAGGAACCTATGGCAGTGAGGTTTTCAAAATAAGCTAACTTCCCTTGATTTTTTCCTTTCTGAACATGGAGAAATATACACCTTTAATATCCTTTAACTGAAGAATGGAAGGCACCATTGAAAAGAGCGGCTGGGAGCGTATCCTGTCTACACTGAGCTATTTAATTTTTAGAAAATAAATTCTAAATAGTTCAGAAAATATAAAACAATAAAAGGAAATTTATGTTTACATGTTTTCATCCATGTATGATAAACTTCCCCCCCATGATTGAGACTATTAATTGAATTAATTAATTAAATTAATTAATTAAACCTATTGAAGGCATTCTGTAGAGCTAATTGACCACCTAACAAGATAAATATAAATATGAATGGAAGCCACAGTCTTTGCTGCAATACCCAGGTTTCTGTTAAACTGATATCAGCGAAGCTAAATAACCTTGTTTACCCATGGCTATCATTCCTGAACACATTCATAATGTTTGAAAATAAAAGCAAAATGATCAGATATTACAGTGAATCTTCAAGGAAGCATTTGTATGCATATATGTACATGTCTGGAGGAAAATAAGTGACACTAATCAGCCTGGCAGAATTTGGAGATACCTCCCTCAATTTCCCCTTGATAATGAGTGGGGATGCACTATGAGCAGACCCACAGGTGTGGCTTTCACAGAGTCCATGTGAAGCTGAGGACTTCAGTCTGTAAAGATGCATCTGAGAAAGACCCCAGCAACATGGTGGTGCTGCTCTCACGATATCAAATACTGCAGGCAGGACTCCACATGGATGCTTTTTTAAGTTCTTCCTTTTTTATATACATATGGGTTTATTTACAAATATATGTATGCAGGTATAAACATACGTATATGTATACACATATATACATATTAAAAGTGGTTTGTTTACAGGAAATTCTTACTAGAAAGAAGAGTATTTTCAGAAAAATGAAAAGTACTGAAGTACTTTAGAGAAATTCAAGCTCCTATTATTTCTCAGTTCCTTTATCTGCATCACAGATTTCAAATACTGATCAAGGCAGATCCTGTGTGGTACCTAAAGTAGTTTGATGCTTTCAGGCATCTGCTATGAATCACCAATGTAAAAGGAAAAGCATAATAGTTAACCAGATGACCACTGAGAACCAACACATCCAGATAAACACCCTCTTGAAAATGTTTCTGATACTTCATAATAGCCAAGACTGTTCAAATAACTTTGTATGACAAAGCTTCATATGTGCAGGAAAAAAACAGGTTTGTTCAGTTTGCCCATGTCAGAATAATGACAAAATTGTTTAGGCTGGAAGGCACCTCTTGAGGTGAATTAGTCCAATCTCCCACTGCTCAAGCAGGGTCAGCCAGAGCAGACTGTCCAGGACAGTGTCCTGTTGGATGGGTTTTGACATCTCCAAGGATGGAGACTCTATAACCTTTCCTGCCCAACTCATGCCAGTGTTTCACCACCTTCACAGTAAACAAACTGTTTTCTTGTGTTCAGATGGAATCTCATGAGTTTTGATTTGTGCCCATTGCCTCATGTCCTGTCACCAGGCACTGCTGAGAAGAGTCTGCCTTGGCTTCACCCCCTCCCATCAGGTGTTTTTATGCATTGATAAGATGCCCCTGAGCCTGGACTCCTTCAGGCTGAACAGCCCCAGATTTTCCAGCCTCTGCTTATATGTCAGATAGCCCTTATCTATAACAAGGTCTCATTTTCATTCCTACCATGTTCAAGCGCATAGCAGATATGATTCAATCATATTACCCACGTGGAACAGCCTCTTAAGCTGACTCAAGATTTTCAGTAATATTAAATTTTTACTGGCACACCAATCTGAAGAAGATGCCTCTGCTTGTCTAAGTATATCTGACAAATCCAACCATATTTCAGATTTTAATACTTGCTCGAATAAAGGCTTGGCATCCTGTGCTTATTAATTTTTACAGCTCTGCTTCAGTATTTCTCATATGGAATTTGGATAAAGGCTTTGGTTTGCAATTATTTATTTCTCTGAAGAGGAGTTACAGTGTTATGAATTGTCACCTAAGACTATGGAGAATTATTTATATTCTTGAAAATCTTGTCATTTACATCTAAAATCTACAGGCAGTCCCTTTGGAAGTAAAGGAAATAATCAATATCCACTCTATTGAGACTAAGAATACCCTTCCAAGCACTAAAGCATTATGAAGCATCTTCATTGCATATTGCAGTATACCCCTCATCTCTGAGGGCCTTTTTCTCAATTATTCTTCTTACTCCTTCCCTTTCACCCTTTTGACTTGTGCAAATGTAAGTTCTGCTCTATGCAGGACCTTGTAGTTTATTGGTTTTAAAACATTACAAACTAAGAATTTATCACATACACTTTTTAAGATATGAACTCCAAAGTAATAAATATTTAATGAAGGAAGTATTTCTAGGTGATACTAGTTAAACATCCACTTGAGATCAAATGGCATTTTATAACACAGTTCTTTGTGTCTCCTTTGAAACTTGCAAGATTCCTCATTTGACTGAAAAAAGGGAATCTTAACACACAGGGGGTTCAGAGTCAGACTGGATAGAAGGCTGTAACTGAGAAATGGATGTAGAGACACACAGACATTGCTTACTTGTTTAGGAAAGGTCAAACAAGAAACCACATTGTCAGTTGTGCTGTTTTAGGGTTCTCTGTCATTTTAAGTACAAAAGCTAAGGTACGGAGAACCAGTCTTCTTACTAGAACATGTGTTATGAAGAATGCTGCAAATAAGTGATGAGACACCACCTTGTGACAGATAAAAGACACCCCTGGTGGGCTTCTCTTGAGTCTCCAGATTGGGAAATACCAGAAAAAAAAGCAATTTCAGGGTTCTTCTAATTTCTGTGAATGTAAGATGTGGGGAAAAAAGAAAGAAAATGCTTTGTACTGCTCAGGCTCTTGGCAGAAATAAAGATAAAATCCTTGAAAAACTGATAAGGAAATGTCAGCCACTTCCCTGAGATGTAACGGAACGACTATAATGAAAAACAGATTTAAGAACTGGTAAGAGTAAGAATGTGACAGCAAGAACTAAGGAGATGAGACTATATATCAAGTTTTAGCAGTAACAGAAGCAAAACAAGCAAGAACACAGAGCAACTTTCCTACACCTGCTATGTAACAAAGATATTGTGTAGTTAAAAGTTAAAATATCTGAGTTTTCAAATCCCTGAATTATACCTCTCAAGTAACCTCAAGATGTTAATTCCATCTTACTAATTTGAAAATCAGTAACACTTATTTTGTGGTTGCACCACTGGTGCTTCAATTTTCATTGCCTGCTAGGAGGGTTTCTTCTTAGCCAAACCCCCCTTGGACATGTTAATTACAGGCAGGATTTAAATACACTTACTATGAAAACATTTAATCTGACCATAACATAATCTACTGTACTCATTTATTACATAGAACATGCCCTTATTATCAGGATGTTTTGAAATAGTTGCAATATCAAACACATGTGTAAGTACTGTCTGAAATTTCAGGTTGAATGCCCTATTTCAGGCTAACTGAATATTTTTGTTAACCGCTTTTTTTTTTCCTCCTTTCAACAGATGTGTTTTGAATATTCAAGAAAAGTTAAGAATAGATCTCAGAGAAACATGAGAAAAAGGCCCAATATCATTTTTACACCTACTTAGATGCAGAATATCAATCTAGTTAGTATTATTAGTTTTCTGTATGTTTAGTTGCTTTACTTCTGTGGCATCTTTTAAATGCTGTAAAATGCAAGTGAGCATCCTACCTGAAGCAACACTAATCACCCAGTTTTAGGAGTATGACTGAGGCTCTGTACCTTGGCGCAGTATTGATTAATGATGTGAAAACTTCGCTTTGCATCAGATAGAGAGGAGCAGACAGCTCACGTGGAGCTGTGATGCAGCCATGGTGTAATCCTTGAACTCATTCTGAGAGCACCGTTCATCCAAATATGTGACAGACATGCTCCAGCCCAGTTAAAACATAAGACTTGCTCCAGCTCTGAAATATACAGGGTAGCTGGGGAAGCCTACATTCCACAAAAGCTTCTTTCCTAAAGTGATAAAAAACCCCAGAGGCCATCACTTGGTAAACAACACCACAAGCTGGCAGGGCTACGCAGAGCAGCTCTCTCAACCTCCTCCCCACTAGTGGCTGCTAGTTCTTGCCTGTCTCTCCAGTACCCACTCAAGGGTCTATAAGGTGATCAGACAGAGGGCTAGATCCAAATGAAATATAATTCCATGGTAGTCTAGGCATCAACTGGATGGATCAGTTCCCTTGATCTGACTTCCTACGCAACCAAACAAAAAGCTATGTTCATGCAAGGGAGAAGTCAGTGCAAAGGTTGGAGCAAGCAGCTGAGAACTGAAAGAACAGGTCTTTCCAGGGTCCTGTTTGCTACAGCAGGTTTACAGTGTTCAGTGAATTAGTTCCATTCTAGCTGGAAAAGTCTGGTGGCAGGATGTTGCCCTTTTCCAGCTCTAAAAGCTTCTGCATATCTTTGGAAAGCAGCATAGGCAAATGCCTGGGTTTATTCAGGGCATGTATGGGGTGGGACTTTGTTTTCACTCATGGGATTAAAACTGCCCTCGAGTTGCTATGCAAAATTTTGTAACAGTTTATTTTCCAGGGGATGTTTTTTTCAACCCACTGGAAGATTTTGTCTTCCGAGTACGTTCATGCTATTTTGTATCAGTGACTCAGTGTAAGTCAGCATGTCAGCTACCTTATGGAAAATTAACACGATCAAGAATGAAACAGCTGCCACCCCAAACCAGCAGCCAAGTTTCAAATATATATACAAGAACACTCAAGATACTATACTTTGGTCTAACAACCTACAAAATAGCATTAGAAATCCAGAACAGGTTTTTTAATGGCTTGGCTATATGGTAGGAATGAAAATAACTGCTGAATGGGAAGAATCCGTCACTAGCACTTTGTGGAAAAGAGGCCAGTAACACTTACAGGAAATAATTTGAAGGTTCTGAATTTTAAATCTAAAGCTCTGATTAAAGCAAGTATTTCCAGCCATGTTCCACAGCCCCAAAACCGAAACCATCATACAGCAGAGAGGATGATACATCTTTTGTTGAAGCAGCAGTGAGAAAAAGATTTGGCAGGTGAAGATTAAAATAAAAGCCCTCCACCTCGATTCCACCTGAATTATGATGAAGACAGGCTGCAGGTTAATTAAAAGCAGCAATCTTATTTTAGTCATATTACTTTCACATCAGGCAATTATAAGCTTTTTATAGTGTACCCACACCTGAACGCATGGTTACTTACACCAAATGGGGTCACTCCATTTACTCTGGGGTATAGTCACAAAATCTAGGTAACATACAAGGTATATTAGAGTGACAGCATGGTTCACTAAACCATCCTTGGATCATCTGTGCCCTGCAAAAACTAAAGCCTCCCCTCTCCCCCCACCCTGCCTCCCTGCCCAAGACAAATCACATATCAATATTAAACCCCAAAACAAAACAAAAGCAAAGCACAGGAACCCAACTGAGTTAGTTCCAATGACAGATTGCATTTGCAAGCCAGGCAAGCAGCTGTTACAACCATTACCTACAATCAGTGACAAAGGGGTTAAATCCACATTACTACTAATTATTTCCTGCTGCAGTAGCATAAGTGCCTTAAGCCCACCACCAAAGGGCCCTAAGCCCACCATCAGGCCTCGAAACAGAAACTGGTACAGAACTTACAATCTTTTCCTCACGTACGCTATTGCCGTCTACAGGCATGCTGCTGGCACTGCTTCCTGCAGGCACAACACAGCCAGCACAGTGCACCTGAGGTGGAGGCATGCTCTGCAAAGGTTAAGACACACAACACATCACACAAACCACAGCTCTGACCACGGTGCTAAATGCATGCCAAGTTAGAAGGGCATTAGGACATGATGAAAGTGAAACATCCATGCTGGCCGAATATACATCAAGGTTCAAGTTAACAGGCAGAGAAATGCATGCGCTCCCCAGAGAGTTTTAGGTTAGGAAATAAAGGTCAGAATTGTAACCACCCTAGAATACTGTTTTACAGAATTACATTTTATCTATGAAAAAACACACCAACATCTTGCTGGACAGAAAAAAACCGTAGGTTACTGCTACTTTAAATTAGAAGTATCCTGTAAAGGAGAATACTTACCAAGAAGTAAAAAAATAAAATCAACCCGCCCCACCCCCCAAAAAAAAGCCCCAAACCCAGTATTTCAGGTAAAAGGCAAACAGTGAAACCCCACCACATATAAAGATTGACCTGAATAATTTTCACGAGAGAATAAGAAAATTCTGTTGCAACAGATGGAAATGATTTACCAAGTACACAAAATCACTCATTCTCCTTTAAAAAAGCAGATAGTTTTTCAAGATTACCTCTTGACTAAGCAGAGGTCGGCTTTCAAGTGGGGTCTTCCTTTTGTGTTCCTCTTTCACAGGCATTAAGGGCTTGAAAAATTTTGGTGGCTGAGGAGAAAATGCTTTAAAAGGGCTGGCCATTAAAGCATGGGAATTCTCTGCTACAACACCTAGGTAAAAAAGCAAAAACACTGTGTTTCAGTTCTTCATATATTGATTGCCAGAGCATAACTCAAATTAACTGAAGGTTAAGCCATGCATTTGGCAAGTTGCTGGCTGTAGAAAAATGTCAACACTTTAGTATTCAACCGCTGGCCTAAGCATGAAATAACGCAGAGCAAAATGAGCTCCTCTGAAAAGTCTAGAAATGGAAGGAAAGCAGAGAATAGCAGTATCTGCCCCCTCATTCTGATCTCCAATATTTCTTTTCATCTCGGTCATAACAGTGGGAAGTGTCCTTGAAACTGGAACTGGCAAGCTCTTTGCTTCCTGTGCCTCACCTGACCTGCCCCAACTGCAAATCTGCCCTGTAACCAAGCCAGCCATCCTGCACAGCCAGGATGATCAAAAAGGAAATTATAAGCAAGGAAGCAATGAATAAACTCTCAGTCCCACTTTACTACAGCAGTATCTCTACCTGTACTGCCTCATCAAGAAAAGTATGTGACCCGAAGAAAAGAAGGCACTGTGACACACCGACATGGAGGCACAGCAAATACCCAAATCATGCAAAGAACCTGTAAAAGGACACTTCCCACTTTAACAGAAGCATCTTCGTTTTCAAACTCCTAAAATAACAGAACCTACTTTTTGTTCTTTAGTATGTTTTTTGTTCTGGTTTTTTTTTTTTTTTTGTGTGTGGGGTTTTTTTGTTTGTTTGTTTGTTTTGGCTGGTTTTTTCCGTTTTTTATTCTACTGTTTTGATTCATATTTAGCTTGTTCTTCTGCCCTCCTCTTGCTTTTTTTGGTTACCCCCAACTTTACACCCTTTCCTGGATGTCTTATGCATTTCTCCCTTTCTCCCCTACTTCCAGATTATGTTTAGCCCCTAAAACAAGAAGCTGGATAACGCCTTTAGTAGGAAAAGAGCAATGAGAATTTAATTTTCAGTTTAATGCAGTAAATAAAAATCCACCAGCACTGACACTACGTGTGTGAAATCTCACCACTGCCATCTTTGCTTTTGCGAGGTGACTCCCTGGGTAAAGTACCATAGCATGATACATCTTGATAACTGGAACAACAGTCAGATATATCTAGGTGACTTTCAGACCAACCCTAAAGAAACAAAAATACATAAATCTGCATGCTGATACAGGTAACATGGAAAAAATTATAGGCAAACTCCTTTTTTTATTTTAAATCAAACAAAAACCACAAACCAAAGGTATGACTTCAAATAATTTTCCTGTCTCACACAAATGGGTTATTTAAAAGCTTTTCACTGAAGTATATAAAGTTTTGCTCTAACTTTAACTTTCTAAAATATCAGTTTATACAGTTCTTATAATGAAAAGCAGAGAAAGGCAAGAAGGTTTAATTGAAAATAATATATAATTGGTGCAGCATTTTAAAGATTATTATGTAAACACACTGCTTTAAAAATACTGGTTTCCTTTTTTTTTTTTTATTCTTAAATACATCTTGCTTCAGTGGGAGAGTGGAAAATCTGAGAATGTTTGTTGTCACATTTACATACCTTATCATCTTCATCACAGGCAGAAAGATCCAGTCGGCTACAGGATACCTATGGAACATCAACAGACAGAACGACAAAATGCCTTTTATGAATAAAATACAATGACTTGAGGAAACACTGTGATCATTTAGTCGTACCAACTTTTCTGCTATATCTTTTTCAGATAAGATTATGTATAGAGACAGCTACATTTCTGCTGTATGAGTGGGTTATAGGAGAACACATAAAATGCACACAAAATGGAAACTATCCCTTACACTATGAAAAAAGTTAGAGGGACTTGGAGGTAGAAGTAATCTGAATCAGGGTAGTTGTCATCCTAAACTACTTCCGAAACAAATATCCATACAAAAAAAGAGTTTCAACCAATCTTCCTCACCTCCCTGTCAACTTCATTATCTCCCAGGATGGACAGTTGTGGAGATGGGTTTCAATTCATGGCAACTTTCCCACTAGCTTGGTTGGTTACTCCTAGCTCAGAACAATCATTACTATATCACATTGTGCAAGCATTACACCAGCACACAAACAGCAGCCCCCCACCCCATTAGTGTTGATTTCCCAGACAAAAAAGGGTCCTTACGTTGTGGACATTTGGAGTGCTGATGCTTCTGCGGATGTTTCTCGCTTTGGTGGAGAGAGCCTCTTTGACTGTGACTGCCTGTGTAAATAAAACAACACACTAAAAACAATGCCATGGTCTCCTCAAGAGAAATGATCAAGCAGGAGAGGTACTTTTTTTCACTGTGGCTAACACCAGCAATCAGGGCTTGCATTTACAAATCTTAATTTGCACACACACCCACCAAAGTTTCATTCTGAAATTCATTCTGTGGCCACTGCCTGTTCAGGTTCCAAGTACTACACTATTGCCAGCTACAGTTACTAGACTCACCACTACCAGAAATTTGTATTTCACAGAAGTATTTTAGTCTTACATTTATCTGTCCAACGTTCTCTAAAAAAGCAATACAGTATTTTTAAAAGAGCAATCATCTCTTCTTGAATTCTCATAATCCAGTGCAAAGGGTGCAAGAAATGTCTTTTCCTTGCCTGTCTTAGTCGTTCAAGGCTCAAAATGTTCTCCACTTGCAGCACACCACGGGTGTATTTTTCAATGTATGTTTCACCATCAGATGTCCCCTCATTCTCACTCCTCGCGGCC
Source organism: Cephalopterus ornatus (assembly GCA_013396775.1). Lineage (NCBI taxonomy): Eukaryota > Metazoa > Chordata > Aves > Passeriformes > Cotingidae > Cephalopterus > Cephalopterus ornatus. The sequence continues at coordinate 224,814 of VZRE01007124.1, forward strand.
ATCAGCGCTAAGGTCTCACGATCCTCAATTTCTTCTGTAGCCTAAATTACAAGTTACACTACTGAAGTTTTTAAAAAGTAAAGCCTATTGTTTCTAATGTATTGATTCACTTTTCTAGACCAGCTCAGTCCACAAATTAATTTGGATCGATAATCAGTAAACCCAATTATAATCAATGATTCAGGGCTTTTCAACAGAGATGTAAATGATACTGAAGAAATCACACTTAGGAGATGTTTTGTGAAACATAATGCATATATAACCTGAAATCACATATGTTCAGGATTAACTAATGACAACTTCCTAGGCAAGGAAATGCAATTTCCTTTCCAAATCTTAAAATATGCTGTGATTTCTCTGGAGCTTAAAATTTAAGTACTACTGCAAAAAAGGGACAGTTACATGGTGACAAGATTATTTATGTTTTCATTTGTCCAGTTTGTTTACCTTTAAAATAAATCTTATAGTACATTTACAAGTTGTACGAGCTTTTTCTATAAAAAAGCAATTCATATGCCTGCGAACTCAGCTTCCCAGCTATTCTGTTTTCACTGACAGGAACACTCCTCTGAGTACTCTCTTTATTCTCCCTGTAGACACTTACGTGATTTCAAAAATAACTCTACTACAAAAACTCAGTTAAACACAGTAGAAGAGAAAATAAAATCCCCACAGTTTTCAACTGTTTAAAGATAAACATGATCTCACCACTGAACTTCACTATATACACTTTGGCAAGCTGCCTCATATCAGCAAAGTAGGACATTTACTTTCTAATCAGTACCACCCACTGCAGTAGATCAGTTGTGTTTCTTTCTGTGAATTTGTCAGAGAAATATGGTATAATTTACCTTTGGTATATTGGATACTATTTCATAGGTCACTCCACAGGCATAATATATATTTTTCAAGGATATTCTCCTTTTCAGGCTCTGGGTAAAACTCTAGAAACAAAGTAATTTTCAGTTATTGTTTTGATAATTATTATTTATGATGTCCCAAGAAATGAAAGGGTGCAAAGAAAAATATGATTTTAAAAGCAGACAAGACAATAATTCATTAAGTTCCTTTTTAGCATTAATGATACTTTAAGTACTCTTCACAGCTCTGTGCTCAGTACAAAACACTACTAAGTTCAATCAGCTGTGAAATTACCAGTTCAAAGGAATATACCAGAAGTACACAGCTTCACTGCAACTTACAAATACCCAGTTCTCATTGTCTTTCATAAGAATTGGAGAGACCAAACTTGAAAAATTAAATAAGCAGCTTAAAAAACACATTAATTAAATTAAGAGTATGAAACAAGATGAGGAATAAAAAAAATATAAACTTACTACCTGCTTGTTATAAATATTGGCTGCAATCCTTTTGCGTAACACCAGTTCCATTGCAGCAGGATGACTGAGCTGCACAGTGGTCTTCACTATTAAGTAAATTCTCTCATTTTGAGGAGTTACCCTATTCAGGTGCACTGAATCATGGACAGAAGAGTCCCAGGCAGCAGTGGCTGAAACCTATGCAGACAAATTAAGTGGAGGAAGGAAATCGAAGATTCAGTTACTCTAACAACAGGTATAATTTGCAATGATTTAACATGAAGTAAAATGATTCTTTAATGAGAGAAAAATGAGCATCATTGAACAAAGTGAGTCAAACCTCCTTTTCATAGTAAGGACTTTACCAGAAGAAGCATAAAAGGGGTGTTAAGATGCTGGGGAAAACAATCATGACCACAATCCCTGCACTGTGCAAACCCTGCTCCAAAACAAAGTCTTCAGACAGCTGGAGACAGAAAGGAAAGCAGAAGCAAGACTGGAAGAAGCGACACAAATCCTATTGCTACTGTATTAAAAGTTTATTTCTTTCAATGTAAAATGTTCCATCTATGTTGGATCAAATTATAACAGCCCATACAGAATAAACATGCTCCCATTCTGTAGAATGGTTTTTTCCTTCCCCCGCCTCCTCCCTATCTTTGTTGTCCCATTTATTCTGGAAATGGTGTCTTCATCAATGGCCTGAGCAGGCACAGCATATGCAAGAAATGAGTAAAGGAATTCCAAAAGGGATTCAGAACCATTAATTTCCAACAATTCACAAACTGAAAATCAATTCCCAAATGAAAGAATTTTTATATAAGCATTAAACTTTGCCCAGTGTGCACAATAAACAAAGTAGTTTTCTCTGAAGAATTAAGAGCCTGCGAGAGGAGTGATGAAGGGGTGAGGAAAGCAGAAGAAGGGATTTTGAGTCAGACAGTTGAATTATTCTTTTGCCAAGAAGAGCTAAGACTTGTCTTCTCTGAATTAAGGCAGAAGAGCTAACAAGTCATATCCTCTTAAATTCTAAATAAATAGGCCAGAAAATAAAGGCAGCACTAGATATAGATGGTACTTCTAAGACAAAAACGTACTACTACTAATGATTAAATACACAGAAGTAGAAAATAAAAACCAGAAAACATAAGAAGAAAGGGTTAACATAAGCTGCAGTTGTCAAGAAGGAGGCTTGCTAACAATTTACCTCATCATCACTGTGTTTTATGATCGGCAGATAAAAGAATGGACTCCCATGCTCCTTTGGCAGTATTGAGTTAACTCCTGACGCATGGGGACCTATAAGTTGTTCATTGGCACTGAGGTCATCAGCTAATAAAACAAATGTGTAAAGAATGAAATAGGTTTATACCAAGGATATTAATTTATGGAGGCAAAGTTGTAATACAAAGTTGTAATAAAGTCCTACCCATATTTCATAGCACATTTAATCCTAATTGGTCTTATTACTATGCAGCATTTTGAAGACGATTTCAGCATACAAAAGAAATTGAGAATAGGTTTTTAGCTATATAAACAAAAGTTGTGCAATAATCCATCAATCTGTTTAAATATCTTATTTGATCTTTTGTCTGCTAATCTCTACTGATAATGAAAAAAACCCAAACAAATAAAAACATTCCTTGTGAGCATAGATGATGGAAGACAATATTTCACTTTCCAAAAGCATCTGGTAAAGCAGGTATTAATGCATTGCTTATATAAATATGTCTAGTAGCCCACTTCAGTGCTGGATGTGACAAGGCCTGTGGATGCTCCTCTGCTTTATGTCCAGGTTTGTAATTACAGACTTGCTTCCTAAACAGTCCTTAAATGTGGTGCTACCTCTGGTCTCTTGTTACTTACACTATGTATCTGTGTTTTAAGAATATGTATCAATAGTCTCCTCACAAATGCTCCAAACAAAATGCTCACTATAGTCCTAAACATGCTTTTCATTAAACCAGCTGTTTAAGACTCTACAGATATCTCAGTGAAAGGAGCTCTGAAAGCATTGGGAGATTCTCCTTCTGTGCTTTAATGACACGTGAATTTGTACATCAAAATGTTTACAGGATTTTCTTATGTACTATTTGATTCAAACTAAGCTTGCTTTCTTATGCTATTTTCTGTATATACCGCCTCATGTGCTCCTTGATTTTTATCTTTATTTTAAAACAGTTGTGCTTGATTATGCCAATATACAGGATCAGAAGAAAAAGCATTTTACAAACCATATGAGACAGTGTTTGATTTGTTACACATTTCAGATTCATTCTTCCATTTAATAATTATTGACCCAAACCAATCCCCCACTTTCCCCTCCCCAAGTTTCATAATCTGCTGTTACAACGTACCATTCAAATCAAGGAAGAGGACAGGTATGTGTGTTTCCATTCCTGCAGGTGGAATCCTGAAACAAAACAAACTGCTGGCAACAAGGAAGGCAAATTCATACCTAAGCTCATTTGGGTCTCCATGCAATATTCATTAACTGTAACCAATGGCTAAAGCTGTCGACATTTTGTTTCTGACTCTGAATGTCTATGTGGCACAGACACGCGGAGCTAAAACTTAATTCACACTGCACAACACATGCCAGTTGCTGTGAGGACAACAGTTTTAAATGGCCTGTTCTGTTCCTTACAAAGGTTGCAGTCATCTCATACATGAAGGTCAGCAACCTTTCAAGCAACTGGATATGTAACTACTGTCAAGGCATAGTCTTTATATCAATAAACACACTTTTAGCTACATGACCACAGCACACTGCAGGTGGATGAGGGGAAAAAACATGAGAAAAAGAGTACAGCTGCATCATTCACCCAATGAAGGAGAGATATTGGGTGTTATCAGAGACATCAGTGTACCCCTTACTAGAGCTGTATTTGTTGTCCACACTTTCCCAAATCTAACATGTTTCATTCCTTATTTTTTGTGATCTTGGTTAAACCACAGATTTAAGGTGAAATTTAAAGAGAAATATATTATAAATTCAAATTAATCAGAGGAGAATACATCCTTTGAATCAGAGTTTCTTCCCTCCCCACGCCTTATCAATGAAATTCTCGTGTGGTCTGCCATTCATTTTTGAACTCCTTTTCTGAAAGGAATCAAATTGCAAAATAATTTTCTCAGAATTGCATAAAGCTGCAAAATACTATGTTATATTCAAAAGTGATTTTCAAACCTTGAAAGCTATATCAAAGCTACTTTATGCAATATGTTAACTAAGCAAACGTTTCTTACATTCAAACCAGCACCTTGACCTTCTAGGCCTTCTCTCAGTAAGTGTAGTTTACAGCACTACAGGAAAACACAGAAAACTCTAAAACATCCTTAGATTTTTACCTTGTAGTGTGCAGTGTTTATGTACAAAAAGCTAACAGCTCCAATGGTTTTCCTGAACATACCAGTTTGCGGGGGCACCGGGAATTCCACTGCCTGGTGCTGGAACAAACACTGCATTCCTCTCTTCTGTCAGCCCTACCCACTGCTCGACCAGCCGGGCTTCTCGTTCTATATCTTCCTCAGATTTTTCTACAGTGGAATATATTAGGAGTACATATGAGACACAATTTTTGCAGTATAGGACATAAAGTATTTATGTCAGAGACTTCAAGCTTCAAACCTTGTTTGTTGCTGATCTTTTGGATCTGCTCATCTAAGTATTCTCTGCGTTTTATTAATGCATCAGACCACCTTTCTCGCACACAGTTTAAATCTTCTTCCTAACGTGGAAAGAGATAAGAGACTCATTAGACTATGTGGTTAAGAATAAAGGCAGTGGATCTTGTGGTAATTTAATTAGAATTTATGGCTTGCATGATGCAGAAAACTTTTTTCCCCAAATGACATGCACACTGATTAAGTACCTCATCACCCATGAATGGAAGTTTATTTGCATTCAAGTCTCAAATTCCAACAGGAGGAAAAGAAAATGTGACTGCCTCTGCTGCTGAACAGATTATACACCATAGGCTAATTACTCACAGAGGTGGCAATCAAACTTTTGAACAGCATATGGAATAAGAAAATCAGGTATCATCAGTTGATCATAAATTCTTCTGAAGATTAGACAGGTCAGTACTCCCTCAAACCTGCACAAAATTCCATTGCTAGCAGCTGCCATCAGTGCAATTAAAAGATTTCTCATGCAAACAAAACCCATCATGCAATCATGCTTTGTGGTATCACAGAAAATCTGGTTCGTTCTTCTCTGTGATATGCCAGGAAGCGCATAAACAGCCCGCAAGAAGTTAGTACCTTAGATGATATTTTTGAGATTGCTGTGAAACCTAATACATTATCTTAAGGGATGTCAGCATTCTCACCTAACTGGTTTTACTTCTGTAAGACTGTCTATTAGAAATAGGTCTTCTGTGAAGAAGTCTGAAATGTATTTTACTTTCTCCCTCTTCTGCTCTCTGTCACCTTTTAAAATGACTCTTCTGTTATACTGCCTAAATTTTGACTGCCTTATCATGCAGAAAAACAGGCTCAAGGTTGGGTTTAAAAGAGATAAAAAGAGTTGCTTCACTGAAGCTTCTGTATCTACCCCCCCATTCACATTCTCCCCTCTCTCTCCCAACAAGCATTTCAGAAAACTGCACAACTTAAAAGGTTATGTTTCCTTTAGAAAACAAGCAAAATATCCTAAGCTGCATAATTTAGTTGGAAAAGATGCCTGCAGCTGCAGGTGGTTGTTCTTTTCCCTTTGATACTCACTGTAAACTGTTTTCATTCTAAATTAAAGTTTCTAAGCTTTTATTCCCATAGCAATTCATGTAGCCAGTTAGGAGAGCTGACTGCAGAGTACTAGAGAAGACAGGACACTGTAAGAGTATAAAGTCACAAGGTAAACTGAAACAGCAGTGTTTTATAGCCCAGGTAGCCTCTTAAATGCACAGCACATGTGTATTTCAAAGCTGCTTTTGCTTGCTCCATTAGGCTTGTTCATTTGAAAGTTTCTGGCTATTAGCATTAGCTGTGCCCCATGCCGCAGGATTGACAGCAACAGCAGCAATACCTGGTAACTATCCATATCACCACCATCATCCTCCTCCTTCTGGTAGGAGAAAATAAATTTTGTAAAACACAAAAAAAACATGCATTTCTCTCAACAGAAACTCACAGGAATAACCCAAAACATGAATACAAACATTTCTGCCACAAACTTTTAAAATGTTAAAATTACAACATTCAAACGACCAAAGTCTTATTATCAGGTAGAAAGTCTTTTTTTTTCCATTACAGACTACAGCCACTCAGCTGTGATTTGAAAAAAAAAAAACAAAACAAAACAAAAGATCCCACAGAATACAGTGCAAGAAAAAAGACTGAGCAAGTAGATCATTAATTGCAAGTTTTACAATTTCATCTGTATCTAAATTTAGAATTACTTGTGGTACTGAATGCAACCCTTCTGACAAGGCATCTTGCTTCCCTGGTGGCCCATTCAACTTGTTTTTTGCCATCACTGTTAAAACAGTGCTTTATTTTCAATATGAATTTGTCCAGTATCAGCTTGAAATCATTTATGCTGCTTAAGGATTTTTTCTGCTACGTGAAATAGCCCTTTCCCATTCAGTGATGACTGGTTTTGATTCTGATCAAATAACAACTCAGTGCTTTTTGAACAGGTAAGTAAATAGTATCTCACTACAAGACATTTAATCTAGTAAATTTCAGGGTTTTTTCTGTTTTTCCCTCCTGGAAGAGAGGGAAACTAATAGCACTAGAAATCTAGTATTAATCATCTCTACACAGAAAGGTAAAAACAATTTCCATATTCCCGCTGTCCTGTATATATTAGAACACCACACTTGATACTTCATCAATTACACATTGAGTTTAGCAAAAAAGGAAGCAGATTTAGCAGCATATGCTCGTGTTATATGTATTAACCTCAAACACGTGTAAAACTGCAAATAACGTATCACGTACCAGTGTGCTAAGGTCCCTTTTGGAATTATGTTGGTCTAGAACAACAATACCAAACCAAATTGAGCAAGTAACTGCCTTACCTGGTAGCTGTCCAAGCCCCTTTGCAGTTTGGTTGATCTGGCAGTCACACCACCTACAGAGACTGAAAGAATTGCTTCTACCATGAGAGGCAACGTCCCCGAATGCTGTACAGGTTTCACCGTCACCTGAACTCTGCGAGAATGACCCTGAACAGGAAATTGAGAGAAAGAGAGAAACTAAGAATAAAATTAAGAATCAATCTCAGCATAAACAGGACCACAAGGAAAAGATACATACCTGCCTAAGCTGGAAAATTCCCCCTGTGTTCACATCTTTTGCCTGATGGAGTTCAACTGCAGTATATTCTCCCATCTCATTCAATTCTTGTATGGAAATCCACATTTCTATTCTTCGAGTTACTTCATTCCACCTAAAAAGACATCCCCACAAAAACTAACGGTTGCCTCAAAGTATTTTATGCACCACAAGCACTAGAAAGCTTTTAGAAAGTTGATGGAAGCAGTCCTTTGTAATTTATTTGTACCTGTCTCTCAGTGTCCTAGTTTTAGCATGAAGAGAATCAACTTCCCAAACAGAGCTGCCATTGCCAGTACATCTGTGACCCCACACCTCAATAGCCAGAGCTCCTTCTGAAATGAACTCCAAAAACTCCTCTGTGACATTTACCACATAGTCCTGGCAATAAGGAAAAACAAACCACATTCAATCAAATTATGTAATTGTATCTCCTCAACTAGTTCGTAAGGACATGCCAAACAACGAGCTACCTGCACGGTAAGACAATACAGTTTGCATCATAAAGCTCGACTCTGGACAAGAAAGTTGTGAAACGTCATCATCTCAGCAGTTCCTGCTTATGTATTTCATGCTTTGAAAATTTCCATTAAAATGTGTCACAGCTTACTGAGCTTACCAAGCAAGTATTTAATCAGATGTCATGATATAAACTATAGCTTCCTCCACGCATTAAAGACAGTATCTGAATTTAAAAGAGCACTAATTAAAAGACTTTTTCCCCTTTGTTACGTTTTTAAGAAATGATGAAGTGAAATATTAAGGCATTCTTAAATATAGTCAGAAGTCATTGGTTAGATGACTTGACTCCCTCCTTCTTCCCCCAGCAAAACAAGGCTCAAATTCGAAACAGTTTATCTCAAACATACCTTCCTCTCGGTAACAATATTTCATAATAAAAAAAATTTACCTTACAGTGAGAGAAGGTCACTGTAAAATGAGCATCTTTGCTCTGAGGTGAAGGCACATCTGGATCTACCACTGGTGCCGCTACTGTTGACTCACATTGATCCCAAAATGTGTATTGACAAAAGACAAAGTTGGAGAGATTAGGTGGCAGTCCAGTTGCTTCTTTTATTTTTACCTGAGGGGACAAAACAGATGTTGTCATAAATCTGATTGCTTCTTCTTCAATTGCAAATTGACAACCAACACCCAAGAAGAATTTTTAAAGGATGTCCTCATTTAGGAAATCTTATTTTGTATTTACAGAAATGTAGATGCAGGAAAAGCAGTTACATGTATCTAACCCATGTACATGTTTTCTTTGAGGAAGCTGATAAGCCTGAGGGGAGAATTAAATGCTTTATCACCCATAGATACGACATTACATGGTCAAACAAACCACAGGAGATAGTTACAGGGAAAAACTGCTTCTCCTTCTGTGTTTGCCAAAGACAGTCCTTATAACCTCAGTATTTACGATGTGGGCCTGCATATACTAGAAACTAATGCAAATTAAATCAGCCACTGTCAACCACAGACTGACTTACCCTGTACTGGAACAAGAGAAGTCTTTTCAGAGAATTTTCAGCAAGCAATAGTCTACATAGCTTGGTAACTCTCAGACTGACTACATAGTTACAGAGGCCTGAAAATCAACTTCATCATGTTCTCACTTACCCTGCAGGAGAGCTTTTTTGCTCTGTGAATAATTTCTCCGTTGTTATCCATGACTTCCAGACTCCCACTCTCACTGGAGTTCTCAGACGAGTCATCTCCTTCTACTACACGTTCTGGGACAGACCCAGTGACTCGCATTACTTCAACATGCAACCGTCCTGCAACCTAAAGGCAAGCCAGACAAATACTAAGAACCTGCGCACAAGGGACTTTGATATCTACCATCTTCATGTCTAACTCTAGGAAGTGTGTAGAAACAGCACTCAACAGCTTTTGACTACCAAACAAAAAGCAACAATGTTAAGGAGGAGGAGAAAAGAATTAAAAAAAAAAATAATTTTCAAGGCACACACAGCAGAAATGGTAACTGTAAGGACTGCCTCAGAAATAGCAGCTGTAACAGTGTAAGGACTGTACTTCAGAACTTCAGCATACTGGGTTTTGCTCAGTTTATACTAGTTTATACATTTATACTAGGAATTTTATTCTACTATTTTAGCAGCTGGGCAATTGTAAAGAATCACAGGGAAAACATATGAAGTGATTTGAAAAACACTTATTCACTGAGAAACAAGACAGCAAGCACCATTTGCTTGTTAAAGCATCAGTGTTCATGAAGCCTCCCAGCACAAAGAGCCCTGTGATCCCAGACAGGAGTGCCCTGGTGTGCCCAGCCCAGCTCTACCTCGCCCTGCTGGCTGATGATGGGCACAGCATACTGCAGCTTCACGTCATAGAAAAGGCACTCCAGGAACACGTTGGCGACGCCGATCAAGTTGTGGTTCTCCTGCGCTTCGTAAAAGGGATCACCTCTCTTGCCAATCAGCTTCCTTATCTGTTTTAGAGATAATAAAAGCGATGTCATAAAATCATCAGCGTGGGAACAGAAGATCAAATAACCTCATAGCATTACAAGATCATGGCACAAAAATGATGTCACTACCAATCATTTCTGTTCCTTCCTGTTACACAAGTAAAAAGAAACTAGAAGCATATTACAAATCTGAAATTAAATCTCTGAAATAAGACATTATATAATCCTTTCTTTACTAAGAGATATAGTAATATGACGATCTACATTTTTTATCAGTGTCAAGACAAAGCAGATTTAACTGCGAGCAAGCACAGTTCCTGTTGATTTCAAGATATCCCACCTTACTTTTCTACTCCATTTATACTTTTAAAATGAGAGGACTAATCATTCTCAGGTTGAAAAGCTGTCCGGCTGCTGGGGACCACTACAAGGGCAAAAGGGAAGGTGCAGGATCATTCCCACTTAAGCCTACAAGTGTTCTTACGACTCCCATAGAGCTGAGATCACACCTGCAGCATTTTCTGTGCACATACCCCAAACAGAGCCACAAAGAATTCATGCAGATTCCTAGCACAGTATGCACTCTTCAGTGGATTTGTTAGCTCCTTCCCTGCTCCTCTCTCATCCTCAACACATGCATTTGACCTACGTGTTTCTATGTAGCACATAGAACACATGCATTATGGATGACATAGGTCATGGAAAGGATGATCCTGGCTCAGGCAGACATAATGTATTCAAAGGATGTGCTATCAGTTCTTACTAAAGTCAGCAGCAAAATCATCGTTGTCTTCAATGGCACAGATGAAGTGCTTGACCTCCCCTGTGTTATGATTTTAGAGATTCCCACTGTCCCGTCCAAAGCATGTAACAAAGGCACAACAGTTGTTCAAACATATTTGAGAACGATTCTTGATACAAGTAATTTAGGTGCTCCTGAGCAGCCACAAGAGAGTAAGATATACTTCCTATGCACTTCTACCTGGATACTTAGATGATGTCTCCTGGAATACCAAATGTCATGTCTCTTGCCAGTAAACAAGCAAGCTTTTGACAAGTCTCACACTTGTCTGCCAAGGCTAATGTACTACTTAAATTCTCACAAAACTCCACTTTGGTTTTGATGGAAATACTGATGTACACTAAGTATCTTCAATTGATTTCTTCACTGCTTTAAGGCTGGGGGATATACAAATGAAATTAAAGAATATTTCGTATTTCAAAATCACATTTTACCCCACTAATATGTTCTGCACCTTGAGTGTATATAAGCAGTGCATCCTTACTAACTTTGACACTGACTACAATTTAATAATTTTATTTCTAATGCAGCTTGTTGCTTCTATTGAGAGCTGGTGATCATCTGGATGGCACCTATATTATGCCAGGTAAACATATGCTCTTAGTGGTATCATGAGTCACTACTTCAACACAACTATATCTGACCCCAGCACACTTACATCTGAGAACACAAGAGAGACAGGATACAACTGCGTTTTATTATGCATGGGCATTTTGAATCTTTAGTATTAGTCATACTGTTTTTGTAGTGGAGTTTTGTTTGTTTGTTTTTAAAAATAAAACACAGTTCCCTAACCTTTCATACACAAGGTCATTGCACTTGCTGTGTACAACATATTGAAAGAGGTTAAAAGAAAACAAACTTGATCTTTGATCCATTTCAGAAGAAAAATAAAATACCTCAGGAATTTTCTCCTTCCACTCTTGATAGAGGTCTCTCATGTCAATTAATTTATTCTCTAGTTTCTCAATAGTCCACACTTGAGTACCTTTTCCTTTTCTTCTCACTTGAATAGCAGGCTCGCTTACTATCGCACCTCTCTAAATCAGAAGAAAAAAACAATCATTGCAGGAAAGGTGCATTTAAGTAGTTTAACTCTTCACTCAAATTGCATTCCTAAAATGGAATAAAATACAGAACATGCAGCTTCTCTCAGCATGCCAGTCATACTGCCTCTGTCCTCAGATACATTTCTGAGGATCCAGATCTCTTTATCCTTCTCAAACACTGACCATTCCCACAGGAACATTAACAGAATCAAATCCTCTATGACAAGCATATAGTCCTAATCGCTGTTACATTTATAGCGGCACTGTAAAACCCTTATGACACAAAGATTGCAGGAAACTCCAACAAAACCCATTAATTTTTGCAAATGTAACTAAAATGCAGGTTCTGCAGCAACAGAACACAAATGTCTGTTGGCAACATGCATGCACATATAGTGATTATACACTTGAAAAAAGCAAGAGCCAAGCCATACTTCATGCTATGTTCCCATTTTTACTTAATTATTCACCTTCAACATAGTAGACAGAGAGTAGCCTTATATTGCCTATGTATAATCTAACAAAAGTAACATTTTATCACCTCAAGTTAGATGAATGTTATATACGTGTACATAGTTTAGCCATAAAGCTACATTGTTCAACATTCTTTCTTATTATTACCTTTTTGTTGGCGCTGAGGTTTTCAGCAGGGATCTGAAGTGTTACTTGATAATCAGTTAGCTTACTCATTTCTTCTGCTAAGAAGTTTGCTTCTCTCACCAGAGTATTTGCCTTTACTATCTGCTCTCGAAGTTTAGCCAGGCTCTGTCGAAACAATTCATCCCTGTGGTGCAGTAGGTAACATGAAAAATACACAGAAACCTATTTCTATTATTGGAAAGCTGCAAATAAAGGTGCTAACAAAGACTTTTCTGAAACAGGTATAGGAAGAATTGCTTTGTAGCACTGTGTCAGCAAACACGAAAAACTGTCAGACAATTTTATTGAGGAAAAGCAGTGATCACGTATTAAACAAACAAATTACTGTCAAGGCAAGTCTAGCACAGTGATGCCCAAATAAAAGGACACAGTAATATGGGAGCTGTTACAGTGATGATTTGTTTAAAGCCCTAGGGACATTCCTAATTTTCAAGAAATGCAATAATTGCAGCTGTCTTTGTCTTTAATCTGGAGTCCTGTTCCACAGAAACTACCAGTCCCAACACGTAAGACTTCATCTTGATAAAACATGCTTTTCCTCAGATCATGATGTTGGAACCTGCAATCACTGCAGACCACAGCTTTACATCACAACTACAGCTTTGCAGTGCTACAGACCCCCAGACCTCCCTCCACATACTTAAGCCATCTCAAGGGAACATGTTAAAAAATACAAATAAAAAAATCTTAAATCCTATGTACCCAAAGTATCTTTTAAGTAACAGATGAATAAGTACAGGTTAAAGCTTGTGCACTCTGCACAGTTAATAGCCTCTGGACAAATTCCAAAAAGGATTTTAAGGCCTGTCTGAGCAAATCTATTCTAACGTAACACCTGGCAAACCTGCTCTGACACATACTGTATACATACACTTGTGCGCTAAGATACACTCTCACCTGGAACTCTCATCTTTAACCTACCTTTTAAAGTATCACGATTATCCTCTGAGCAAATGCCCCCATTCATTCTACCTTTCTTTGTAATCTCAACAGAACTTAGTGTGTCTCATCATGTTCATAAAACTCATAATCAAATTTCAGATATTTCAGTAACCAGCACTCCCCTGTAGAATTTTTTAGCTTTTCTATGAAAAGTCCTACTGAAATATGGTAGATATTGTGCACATACACTTCATTTTTACAAAATACCCTATATTATGGACAAGCATAGTAGGAACAAGTACACTTCTGAGCCTTGCTGTGAACACAGGCAAAGTTTGTCTACTTGCCTTTATTCAGATATGCTTAGATCTTTTGCATGTCTTTATAGTACAAATCACAAACCACTGCTAAGATGCCTCTCAGTCACTGACAGAATTCTACTTGAGTGGCTATCTTTTTCCAAAATATCCCAAAGAACAGCCTGGCTAATTCAAATTGCACTCTGCCGGTCCCCGGTACCATACCAAAGTGGTTAACAGCCAGCAGCATTAGCAACGAGCCCTGAACTTTAGTGCCTTCAACATGCTAAAAGATGCAGCTTTGTCTCTCTGCCCTATCTGGCCTAGGTTTGCAACAGTGGTGGGTTTTCCTGGATAGCTGGATTTTTAGTCAACTTCCTCCATATCTGCTCCTGGTGTTGTATGGAAAAACCCCTTCCCACTGCCTCTTCCTTTTTATCCAGGCTACCGAGATAAGCAATTCCAGACCATGCTAGTGACACATTCCACAGACAGCTATAATTTCGGATTCACTCAGAAAATGAAGGTAGAGTCAGGAGTTACTCATTAAAAAGTACTAAATTATGAGAGTGCATTACACCTGCAACCACTGTGAAAGCGCTGCCTAACTTGAGAAAGGCAGCTTTGATCTGTATGTAAGTGCTGTAAGAGCCACTGGATCCAGCTACAGCCAGGCCCTTCCTTGATCTGGGACATCATCATCTGGCAAGCTTTTAGGGGAGGCTTCCACACCAATCTTTGCTGGATTCTTGAGAAAGGAATGGTTTAAGACTGTAAGGAGAATTTATGAGTAACTCAACTAATTATTATGGGCAGTTCTCATTACAGTTGTGTTTTTCTGTATACAGCTGTGCTGGTACCCTTCCAGAAACTTAAGAAAAAAAAAGTTTCAGAGAGGTTTTCTTAATTCTTACTACATGAGACATATGACAAGCTCCATTTTCATTGAACATGAAATACTGAAAAAATAACTTAAGCCAAACAAGGTAAAAACTTGAGCAAATACTCATTGGACATGAAATCCTGAAACAATCATTTTAGCCAAACAAGGGAAACAACTGACACTCACAAGATATCATTGCAAGTCTCTAGGACTCCTAACGCCAGATACAGAATAAGCTGAACTAAACCTCTGGTCTTGTACACCACTGCCCCAACAAACTAAATTTGTTCAAAGTTACAGTGGGTTAACTTTTTGCCAACAGGATTTAACACCAGGCCAGGTATCATTTGTCCTTCCACAGTCAGCAGAAAGCTGGAATAGACTCTGTGCAATGTGTTCCAGCTATCTGACAGATACAACCACGTGCCTACATCTAATACCTCTCAAATTAATTTTCTTGGCTGATCTGGTAGAGTTTTGCTTCGTTTGCAACAGCAACTGAGCAACAGCTAAAACTGCACTAATCAAAATCCAGACTCTTGGCTGTTTCGCATGTTTTTCATGTCCAATCTTCCCATTCTTTCCTGGATTTCTGCCCTCTGGACAGCTGGCTGGTAAAACATCCTCTCAGCAACATGTAACTACACTTTTACAGCAGATATCACTAAAAGATTTTTTTTCTGGCTTGTTATTTAAGAAGATTCAATTTTTTTCCCTTTTTTCAGAAGCCCAAACCTCTTCTAGAACTATAAATAAATAAAAAGTATACCTAAGAGGATCTTCTGGAGGAGAGGAAACTGGTAATTCAGAAAACTGAATATTCAATGGCAGTGCCACCAAAATGTTATAGACTCCTCACTGATTGCTCCAAAGAGTATTCATTCTTCTCATTTTTACAATGCAGAAAAGTACAGGCTTCAAGTAGTTCAATAGTTATATAGAGTAAAGCATTCACCCGTGAAATCCAGAGGCAAAACTGCTTCTTCAAAGCACAGCTCCTCCTAAGAAACATCTAACAACTACTGAGAAGTGAAGGCTGGCAGAACACCCAGCCTTGATATCACTCCAGATTCTCTTTTTTTTTTAATGTGATTACATGGTTATGGTGGTTAATGTTAAGCTAATCAATTACCATTTTTTCTTCTCAACTCTCAAGGACAGGCAAGTTTTTTATTACTTCCTTTCCCCTTCTATTGCATCTTTTTAGAGATGCCTTGCCAGTAAGCCCAGTTCTCATTTCTGTTACTGAAGTGGGTTATCAATAATTTCTTGGCAGCCTTGCTGTGCTCAAAGCAGTTCTGAATAGCAAGGGCTACAGCTAGTGCGTCTCTCACTCTACACACTCCTTGTGCAGCCCTAAAAGAGCCTGAAAATCCCAACCACGACTCTGCAACATTTCACATTCAGTTCCCAGTGGTTCTGTTTTTAGCTCTTACAGGGGCAAACAATTATTTTAATTAATGTTGAATCACTGAACTACTTCTTCCTATACTTGCCATGAAAAACATTCTAGTCATTGCTGGTCAACAGTTAGCTATTTATTCAGGGTTTTTTTCCCAGGACAAACTGGGAAGAAATTACAAAACAAAATCTTGCACAAAAACTAAACCAAAATCTGTTCTGTTCTATTTCTAACATACTCAGTTTGAAAGCTGCAACACAATCTTAGCTATCTTTTTTTAGACTCCTCCTATAAATGGATTTGGTTTTTAATGCTGGAGTATAAAGCAGAAATAATTACATAGAAAAGAGCAGTCAAACTCACTACATATAGAAAAAAATGCTGAGCAAATAAGGAAATTTCTGTTTTAAAAGAAACAGATGAAAAATAAATTTATAAGAAACCTGTTACATGTAGACATTCTTCCTGCTGAATTAGCCCCATGACACAATACTCATTTGTATGCAGAAAACTTAAATCATCTTGTTTGCTGCTCCTTGAACTTCTCTCTATGGAGCTGGCATCCTTCTCTTCTCAATGATACCAAGAACAAGTTTCTCTGAATGTCAAAGTGCAAACACTCTGCCCACATCTTCCTAATCTGCATTTTAACTCTCCTTGCAAATCTCATGATGACCTTTCACCAAGGCTGCATTCGGGTGCTATGCTACTCCTTTGCAAAGAGGCCTGTTCACCTCTAAAGGTAAGCTGGGCTTACCTTTAGAAACACATACATCCAACATACATGAATGCCCATTTTCTGTATTTTTAAATATTTTTTTAGATTGCAAAATACCTTGCTGTCATTGTATAGCTGTAACACAGAATGCACCTTACTGAATTCCATAATCTTAGTTGACAAATTTACCTTTCTGCATTATCCTTTCCTTTCTTTCAAGAACTAGAACAATAATTGCTAAACCAAACATTTCATAAGCACTTTTCTAGTTAAAAAAATTCAAACAAACAAAAAACCACAAAACCCCCAACCTATAATATTGATTAGTTACTGAAAATAGTAAAAGCTATATTTTTCTGTGTTTTGTGAGTTAAATCTTGCACATGTTACACATTGGAACTTAGTCCTAAATGAAATGCCAACACTTTGGTGGAAGCAGATCTTGTAGTGCGCACCAACTCCACAAAATGTATTACCGGTTTCTGACAGAAGGTTCAAGCCTCATCTTTCACCCTTTGTAGTTCTCGCTAATTCCTCTGTTTTAACTCCAGTATTCTCACCTCTCTTCTGTCCAGAGATTCACTTTCTGCTGTGCAGTCTGAGCAGTGTAGGAGAGCCTGTCGCTTCCATGCTGGTGTTGCCTTTCTGGTGAGAGCTGCTGCCGCAGCAGCTCTAATTCGCGCTCATACATCAGCCGCTGCTCCTCAAGGGCACTTCGCTTCTCTTCCAGGTACTGCTTCTCCAAGATCTGGACCACATTTTGTACTGGGTCTGAAAAAGAAGGGAAGGGAAAAAAAGAGGAAAAAATTATCCAGAGCTGCGAGAAAATGCCATTTTGGCATTACAGAACACTCATTATTTAGTTGGTAACAGCAATCAACGTATCCCAGAGACTTTGCAAACACAAGATGCTTATTGCCCCCAAAACAAAAGCCAAAAAAATAAATATGGCATTAAACAAATAAATCCAAACAGGAAATAAAAAACATGGCATGCAAAGAGGCTAGAACAATGGTTAAGGACTCTCATCTATTGCATGTCTCAGTGCTGTGAAGTTATAATATATTCCAGAATCCCAGTAGGAAAAAAAGCATAGTGGAAAAGGAAACAAATTAATAAGAAAACAAAGCAAAACAAAAGGGAAGATGATGTTAACCAGAGAAGGAAACGACTTAAGGAAGTAAAAAGCAATTTACTTTCTCCATTTTGGCAGAGAATGAAACATGTTGAAGAGCTGCAGATGGAAACCGAGACAAACAAATTGTCTGACTGGTCACGCATCAGATTGCACTAATATGCTGCACAGCACTGAAGCAGACAAAGTATGTCCTGGAGGGAACTTCTGTATTTAGCTTTACAAACCACATTTCACCTCAGAATCAACCCAGAACAAATACCCATTTGGCTACTCTATCCTGAAAAATCTGCTCGTGTCAATCAGCTATGGATAAATATGTGCACTGAAATTAAGGAAACATTACTCTGTCTATTCCTGGATTTAGGTCCAATGCCAGAGTGTGCCTCTGAATGAGCCATTTAATGGCATACACTCCTATACGCTACCAGTATATATATATATCTGCTTCACATCTGAAAACTCAAATACAGTAAAAAATTAGTTTGCAAGATAACTGAGTGACAGCACGTCACCTAACAGTCTGCTGATTCTGTACACCACAGAGGAAGGGAGAGGAGTTCCAAAGATGGAGTGGTGGATTATTAGGGGAAGCAATACTGCAGCTCTAGGACACACCAGGATTTTCAAATGCAAAAAACTTCAGCTTTAAAATAATTTTTAAAATAATTAAATATTATTTATAAATAATATTTTCTAAAATAATTTTTAAAAATTCCTCTTCCATTTCATCAACATATAGACAAAAAACCAACCGACCAAAACCCAACCAACAAAAACAAACAAAAAAAAAAGAGCTGCTGTGATTTAGTTAGGAACCATTTTGCCTTTGCTTCCTGCAAATATGTCTGCAAGTTGCTACTGTGGTTCTATCCTCATCCATGGAAAAAATCACCGGCTTCACACAAGGGCATAATAAAATAACACCACAAAGGTAGTCATAATGCACAAAGTTAAAAATCGGTCAATATAAATAGCAATCAAATAGCAAACCAGTGATGCATAGAAGTGTCTTAATGTTACTTTTTAGTACATGACATTCTCAGAAAGAAGTTAGCTATTATTAGGTTTTAAACAGACAGTGCAACAAAAAAACCCTGACTGAACCAAGGTCTAATATTCTAGGCTACAAATCAATGTTGATCTGCATCATTGTTATCCTTGTAACTCCTCCAGATAATACCAGAATTACCTTCACATGCATAGTCCCCAACCCAGTTTTGGTTATGGGAAAGACTGTTTGAGAAATAAGGTATTACGCAGATGATAGCGAAGAGACATGGAAGAAATTAAAAGCCCTCTATTGTGTTTGCAAACACAGGAAATGAATCTAAGGCTGACTCATTAAGATGAGACTTTCCTAAACTGCTCAAAGAACAGCTACGAGTTCAAGGAGCAGATTTCCTTAATAAAAATTATCTTTACAGCCACCTAGATTTACAGAATCACAACCAACACAGGATCAAATTACACTAGGGAAAATATCTGGAACAAGATGCAAGAACTTGCTCCAGAACTTCCCAGTTTCAACATAATCCTCTACTGCTTGGGGTAGTAGAGGGGGGTGTGGGAAAGGTGGGTTATGCTTGTATTGTAATGTAAAAGATGAATTCACACTTCTGGAAAACTCCTTCGTTTAACTTTTGAAAGAGTTTACACAGAAAACCCTAAACCTGTCACAGGAAAAAAGAAAAATACAGTGTGAACTATAAACTACCTCAGTAGAATATGAAGAAACAAACAGTCAAGTTTTTCACAGTTCAGAAGAACTACAATAGTGTTTAAAATAAACATCATGTTCCACAATTTTGGATTCTTCATGCAAGTCAAATAAATTAAGGAAGATTCTACCCAGTGCCTGCCAAATACACAGCAAATTCCAAAGAGTGTTAAAAATCCCAAGTCCCAATCCTTTACATTTTTATGTGACAAGAGTTCAATGACCCTGAAAAAAGTACTCATATGCAGTTAATCCTCTGCAAAATCGTAGAATACTAACACTGAATATAAGAATGTATTTTCTGTATAGGATGAACAGCATCTATTACCTTGCTACAATGTCACTTAATTCACACCTGGAATCTGTTAATTCAGTAACAATGGTGCTGAATAAATTCCTTGAGATTTCATGCAAGTGTATTTTTCTAAGCAAGCTAGAAGAGGGTTATGGCACAGATTGCTTTGCTAAGTTTCATCAAAATCCCCTCCCTGAGCTGTAACAGTTTTGTTTGCTTAAATGAGAAGCTGCCTAACCTAATCACATTGTTTACTTAACCACTGCACAGTATACAAGAATAAAGTAAACTTCTTTGATGCATTCTGTGTTTGACCAGCATCACAAATTAGCAGTACAAAGCTGATCTGACAGAATCCCACAAAAGAAAGTCAACATGGTGAAGGAAGGAAAGAATCTGGATGTTTTCTTTACAGCAGTTTTTAAAGTTGCACATTTTCCTCAGAGGTTCTTCGAAGTCGGATGGAGTCTGACACTGTTGTACTGGTTATATGCCATAAAAACAAACGTGTTTGCACCCTGGAGAAGCCAGGCTATTTATTTGAAGAGGATTACAATTCTCAAACAAATCAAGGGGAGGGAAAAAAAAAACCCCAATAAAACAAAACAAAGGAAACCAAACTCTCTTGCTTTGGGCTATATTTACACATGCCTATAAAATAATTACCTAATAAAATTTTTGAAATACCTTTTTATTCCCCCCATAGGGTTTCTCCAGAGAATATGGGTAATAGAATTAACTGTCTTCAGTCATTTAATTATTTATTCTTCCTTACCCATATTTATTTTTCATTTTAAGGAAGAATAAATAAATGGAACTGTAACAAAGTTGCTTTACTTCTTATGCAACAAACTGGAAGCCTGTCAGAAAAGAAGGTGTTCTAATCACACCACTGAGAGAACCAGAACCTAGCAGCACTATCTACCTTAAAATCAAAAGGCTATGATCCTCACAGTCACTTGTTTTGTCAGGGTTTTATTATCACTTACTACTCCAATTTAGTTAAGCAACACCTATGTAGGAGTGAGCAGAAGCAGCAGAATAATTGGGATATGACACCTCTGAAACTGTACAACATGTATGACTGCAAACATTTGCTGTGTATTAGGGAGGAAAGAGCTTTAAGGGAACAGCAGTTTGTACTGTTATTGGCCAAGATACAGAAGGCAACCAACCAAGACAAAAACTGACCTGGACCACAGTCAGAAAAGCCTACTGAACTAAAAGATAAAGAGACTTGGAATATTGTGAAGAATTGTTTCAATCAGCTAGATAACAGCACATGAAAACCAAAAAATGTGACCTCCTGTTCAAACAACACTGACTCATTGTAGACTGCTACAGTTCAGTCAAATCCCTGGTTAGTGGCAAGCAGATCAAGCATAAATTAATGCTTTCAGACTTCTCCAGCAGCCTCATGCACGAGCCAATTGAGTTCAAAACCTTTGTCCCAGTTTTGGCACAGATATGGGATGGTTTGGGGCCTTAACACAGGCAAGAGAACCTTCACAAGGGATGACAACACTGATGACCACCAGGATGGCAGATTCATCTGAAATTCGTCTCCTGGTACAAGTGAACCATAATGAGAATACTTCTGTTATCAAACAGCAATTTCACATCAATTTAAGTGACCTGACCCTGTAATTCACTCACACACTCCCATTAAAAATAAAACTGTAAAAACTCTGCAAACTATTGCTACGACAATGAGCATACAAAACCAACGTGCTGGACTCAACAGTAAAACAGACAAAGCTAAAGAATAAGAGGAGATCAAGAAAAAAGTAAACCACAGCAAGCAATGGAAATACTGTGAAGATATGAAGGAGAACAGAAAGCAATGAATCACCATCTACTGTGTCTTCTTGGTCAGTGACCAAGTGCCTCTCAAATTTTGTGTATTACAACTGTACAAAGCATTCAGTAGTTTACCAAATTTTTCAGCATTTCTCCATATGAACTATGACCTGCCTCCTGGAAATTGTGAAAATCATGAAAAAAACCATATTGTTTTATATATACATCATACCATGATTTTATTTATACTGTATTTTACTGTGTTGTCCCAAAAAAGCATCACAATTGTTTTAACAAAGATGAAATGAAATACTGAGAGTGATCAAACATTGAAAACGTATGCTAGCTGACATTTGACTATTGGTTTGTTATCATTTCAGTGTTTTTCTACTAAGGTTAAAATGGCATCAGTAATATTTGATACAGAAGGAAGCATGAAACTAACTGAGCCATATCTAGCACAACCTTATCTGCAGTAACTTTCAGAACCAAGAGCTCAGAAAGATTTGGATGATGATTTGACAGTGTAGTGAGTTTCTGTGGCTGAGTTTTGGTAGTGGGTGGGCTACAGGGGTGGCTTCTGCTAGAAACTGCTAAAAGCTTCCCCTGTCCCATGAAGCCAATGCCAGCCAGCTCCAGGACAGATTCCAGCCACTGGCCAAGGCCAAGCCAGTCAGGAGCAATAGTAAAGCCTCTGTGATAACATATTTAAGAACAGAAGGTTGTTGTGCAGATAAAAAATTCCAGCCAGGGAAGAGCAGAGTAAGAACATGGGAACAACAAAGTAGACACCAAGGTCAGTGCAGAAGGAGGGGCAGGAGGCGCTCCAGGTGCCAGAGCTGAGGCCCCTGCAGCCCGTGGTGCAGACCGTGGTGGAGCAGCTGTGCCCCTGCAGCCCATGGAGGACCATCGGGGTGCAGAGACCCACCTGCAGCCCATGGAGGAGCCCATGCTGGAGCAGGTGGATGTGTGAAGGAGGCTGTGACCCCATGGGAGGCCCAAGATGGAGAAGGGTCCTGATGGAGACCTGCAGTCCGTGGAGACAGGAGCCCACGCTGGAGCAGGTTTTCCTGGGTAGAACTTGTGGCCCCTGTGGGGGACCCACGTCAGTACAGCTCATCCGTGAAGGACTGCACTCCATGGAGGAGTGACCCACGGGACAGCAGTTTGGGAAGAACTGTTGCCTGTGGGATGGACTCACACCAGAGAGGTCCATCAAGGACTGCCTCTTGTGTGAGGGACACCACGGGAGCAAGGGAAGGACTCTCCCCTCTGAGGAGTGGCAGAAACAACAACTGACCACAGCCCCTATTCCCTGTCCCCCTGCACTGCTGGGGGGAAGGAGATAGAGTTTGGAAGAAAGGAGGGGTGGGGGGAAGAAGTTTTTAAGATTATTTTACTTCTCACTCTTTTGCTCTGATCCTGTTGTAATAAATTCAATTAATATCCTCACTTTGAGTCTGTTTTGCCTGTGATGGTGATCAGTAAGTGACCTCTCCCAGCTCATGAATCCTTCGCTGTTTTTCTTCTCTGCTCTGTCCAGTTGCAGAGGGAGAGCGAGAGACTGGCTTTAGTGGGTACCTGGCATCTAGCCACGGTCAATCCACTACAGACAGACATATGATTACAACACAACTGCACTATAAAGGACAGCAGAGGTACAGATAGAATTGAGTGTAAGGGCTCAAACCAACTACTAATTTGTGTATGTATTTATACCTAGGTGCAAACATTCTTTTACATATATATATTTATATATGTTTCATTTATATATATATGCACACACCTAATATAGTTTCTGCAAAATATCTTACCCTGAAAATGTTCCAAAGGCCCCTGGAACAAGTGTACTGCTTGTTTTGCCCACAAATTGAGTTCTGTGCTGAATTTGTTAGGCAATCCAAAGGAACATTTTTATCTGGCCTTACCATTACTATTCAGTGTCTTCATAATAACTTCCATTTGTGCAAACTCATAGTTGTAGTCTGGTTCTGAAGAAGCTTCGCTAGCTGCATCTAGATCATGCTCTCCCAATGAAGTTTCTTTCTCAAGGTCTTTCAGCCAATCTCGACGTTTCCTCTTTGGTAAATTGATTCTGTGTAAAAATGGAAATTCAGTTTATAAACAAAATTATGTGGAACAGAAAAGGAAAAAAATTGTCTGAATGCAAAGTGCCTAGAATATAAATACCAGCTATTACCTAAAAAAGTGGTTGTTTCCCCATAATATTCTATCTCCATGCCATAACTGAGTGACAGAACATACCAGTGCACCATTTACACAGGATCTGAAAGAAGAAAATACAATTTTAGTGAAATCTTTAAAATAAAAGATTGAAGAGCTACTGTTCCTCCCATCTGCCAACAGTCACTTGCATCATTTGATGCACAAATCTGCCAGGTTCTCATTAAAGGATTACTGGGAAAGTTACTCCTTTGACTTCTATTGTCAGAATTAGCACCTTTCCCCTCTAGCTTTTGCTGGTGCAACTCTTCAGTAAACATTCAGACAAATTTGCTTTTATTTGCCAAATTTTCTTTAAATGACCATTTCTCAAACTGAGTCACTGCCTGTTTCTTATAAACAATCTGTAAACTTGAATGCATGCAAATCCTACTGACAGAGCGCTCCAAGATACAACTTCATCAACACAAAGTTGTAAAACATGCTGTTAACATATTCAGCATTCAAGCATAAGAAAAGATTCTTAGATCCAAGTTTTATTCTTTCAACAAATGGAGTCTCTATTATTAACAATGGTCTATTTTTGTGAACATCTGGTACACTGCTGTATTTCTTTGTAGGTTTCTTTGTATTTAAGTTTCAATCACAAAATGGGAAAAACTGAACTTTTGTATACATGACTCACAAAGCAGAGCATTTTATTTGAAAGGAAAAAAATCTTCTGTAAAATGAAAAAAGCCTTTTCAAGATGCAGTGTTCTCATTTCAGCTGTCTCTCTCATGTAAATCCACACAAACATGCAAGCATTTAATTTTAAGCCAGATTTTTATTTAACTTCTTTTCAATGAAATTCTGGTTACTAAATTTCTGTGGACACTAGTATGTTAACAACAGTTATTTAATCATAGAAGGTCAGGCGTGACTAAAAGAAAATATGTATTTTCCATGAACATGTGCCTATGTTCTTGCCAGTCAAAATGAGTGATTTCCAGTAGAGTAACTATGACCACAGGTCTGAATCCCATCTGTTTGAAATTCTGTACTGTAGGCTCCAGAAAAAAACCAAAAAACGCATTTGACTAAAGGCACAATGAAAGAGATTGGATTTTTAAGGTGTCTCTCAAACTTTAGTTTCTCATTCTGATACTAATCTGTACATTATTTAGATATTCAAATTTCAGACAAGCAGCATAACTATTAACTAGGACAAAGGTACTGCTTATCACATGCCATTGGAACTGAAGTGACAAAAACATTTACAGTTCCACTCAAGAAGCCACAGTGCCCCTGGAATGAAAAACAATTAAAATACAGACGTAAAAACGAAAGATGAAATGTGAATTGACACTGCATATTAACTAGACACAACAGTATTTAAGGAGTTAGAAAATAATTCAGATCTCTAAAACACCTATTTCTCACAAAATATTGAACTTTACAACAGGAACTACTTACGAGGCACAATTTATTCTCCTTCATCAAGACAGTCTGCTATCCCATCACACAGGCTGGAATACCCAGCAGTATCCCAGTGATACAGATGAACAGTGGCCCCTCACTCCTACCAAACACCTTCTTGTGATGGCTTACTCTGAGCCAAACCACTGATAGCCTGTTATGCTGCAGGGGGGGTGGGGGCGTGTGTACATGTGTGGGGATATCTTAGTTTTAATCGCTGAATTTCACTTCTAAGTATCTGTTTAAGTCAACTATATTGAAGCTACTCATTGATCAGAACATAAGACGCTTCTGTCTATGTAAAATAAAAATGCGTGAAAGTTACCTTCTGGCAAAGAAGAGCAAACATGTCAATGGAAAGTGCTGCTGATCTTCCTTACCTTGCATTTTCTTTTGGTGTGAGTGTAACTTCTCCATCTAAAGCAATATCAATCTCACAGTGTTCTGGTTGGATTCCTATACCAAAGAGCTGTATATCCTGAGAGGTATCTGCACCAACTCTTGTGTGATCCTAGAAAACAAATTGTTACTAAGAGACAAGCAAAATACCACTGTAGATATAACTAACAAAATATTAGCTAAAGCACTGAGACTTGCACAGTCTCTGTGCTTTCCTTTGCTAAGCATTTCTGTCGAGCAGAAGAGGTGCCACAGCAGATTTGAAGACTGTAACAGTCACACACAAATTGTTGTTCTGCTCTGCACCTCATACAGTTTTAGACAAACCAAAATAAAGCAGTTGACATACAAACTGAAATACTACCTCAGTCACTAAAGCAGAAAAGAAGCTATGAAAACATGAAAATATGTCTTTCATCTATTATTGACAAGGAGCTCACATTTCCTTACAAACTTATTTGGTTTGTATTTCACGCTACTCTGACATGAGACTACACTAAACACAGTGGTATGAGAGCTAGTAATACCAGGAAAATACAAGTCTGTACACTTTTAACAGTGCTTTTTGGGCCCCCTTTCTCATAAGCTTTTCTGTCATTGAAGACCTCATTACTCTTCCTGAGTAACGGTTTACTACTGAGTACTGATTACTACTAAACATCATCTCCTTATGATAAACTCATCGAATATTTAAAGCAATCCTCAACTCCCTAACAAAAAGAAGCATCTAACATGAGACTCTTGCTTCAAGTTTGGCCTAGAAGGCAATTCTATGCACATCCTGTCTGGAAAAGCTAGAATTGATCTCAACACTGGCACACACTGAGCACTTCTACCATTGCTGGCAGTCAGGAAATCAATTAGGAAAACAGCAAAACTGAACTCCAAAGGGAGAACAAAAGCCTAAACACTAGGAGGAAGCCTATCCTTTTACGCTGCAACTAGTCTTAAAAATCTACACACATTCCAAGTAACAAATTGAGCCAGAATTTCAAAACAAATTTCCTTTCATTCTGTGTAAACATGGTTTTCACATCCTTACCTTTCCTTTTCATAGCCTTACCTTTAAATAGTAAACCAAAAGCTCATTGAGTGCAGGGTCCGCATTCAGGTTTACCAGATAACACTTGTCATCCCCAACCTTGATACCTGAAGACTCAAGGGAAATTCCCATGCTCTCTAGCTGCCTTTGCCTCTCCTGCAAGCACAAAAATAGATTAATCTTACCTGGTGCAGTATGTAGAGAAAAGTACAGAGAAACTAAAGCTGAAGATGCACACGCTGAGAATGCGTTCTGTTGTATCGCTACCAGACATTGGTTAAGTACCACAAGGTCCATAGAATTTATTTTTACACAAAAAAGTTAGATCTACTTCTCAGTCACCTGCTTCCCCAAAGTGAAACTTATTTACCTAAGCAGTCCTATTAAATTTATTAGACTTACCCAAGCAGCTCTGTTATTAGAGCTACTTGTAAGTAACACAGTGTGGCCATGAGTTTCTGTGTTAGTAAAAAATGAGTCTCAGTTCCAATTAGTTCAAAGATAATTGTAGCCATAAATAATTTAGAAAATAGTGTGCCACAGTTTAGGCTTGTTCTTTTGCAGTTTTATTATTAATTCAGCTAAAGAATCTACCTGATCATACCACATCTGCCTTTTGTTTTGCTACAGTTTGTTTGACTGGTTGGGTTTGGTTTATCCACCTTGTCCTTTTTCGTTTTTAAAAAGTGTTTTAACAGTGTTTGCATCAAAACATTCTTCTGGAACATTAGGACTAGAAAAGAAAACCAAAAATGCTTATTCTACAAGCTATAGATGGTGGAAATTATGGAAAAGTACACTGGAATCTTTATTTTAAGTACAATAATAACAATAAACAAACATTAGTAACTACATGTACACATTATTCTTCTCTGGTTAAAAAAATCACTAAAAGCAAAGGCAACAAATACCACCCAAAATTCTGATCCATTTGTAATCCTTCACTTTCTTAGTCACTTCAAGGGAAACATGTCCAAGAGCCCACTGTGGTCTTAATAAGTAAATGAGCTGCTCAAATATATTTTGATGCTTTACTCTAAAATCAAATATTAGCTCTTATCAATAATATCATTAGAATAATATTCATTATTCTAATGAAATTTAGACTTAAAAAAAACCCCAAGAAACAAACAAACCCGCCCCGCAATGAGAAACAATGAGAAAAGACAAAAATTCAGGGGAACTTTATATAGCTGGTGGGGAAAACGGCTACTAAACAGTCAACTAAAGCTCATGAAATTCAGCTGACTTGCTGATTATCTGGCTTTCCTCCTCAAAATTTCTGAAATACCTGTGCAATTTCTTCTGTTTTCCTTAGCTTTTCTTCCCAGGTGACTGTTAGCTCTTTTATTAGTTTTTCAGATTCTTCCAATTTTTCCTTCAGTTCTGGTGCCTTCATGGCCTAAAAGACAGAAATTAGCTAAAACCCTCAGCTATTCTTCCCAATGCAAAGTCTGCTTGTACAAAAAAACTGAAGACATCAACATAACATAAGTATAGATTTCTACAATATTCCCAGGTTTTTCACAGTATGAGATGAAGAAATAGGTCACTTGCAAAGGAAGAGGGCAGAAACAGTTGTAACGGGTCCAGATCTGAAATAGCTATAGATCAACATAGCTCCAGAGGCTAATGGAATGAAAAAACATCTCTGTGCCTGGCCACTCACACTTCAGTGTCTGTATAAAAATATGTGAGTATTTAGAAACTCTTAAGTCCTAGCTGTCTGAAGTTCAACTGCAAAGTCTTTCTTCCAACAGTAGTTTCAAATACAAATTCCTCCTGACATTTAGCCTTCCATTCTATCTTGGTTTTGTAAGAGTTCCTAGAGTTGCATTACAGCTTTCAGACTGACCCTGTTGATTACCTTCAAAGGAAGGCATGCTCTGGAGCTAACACAGGCTTCTCATTTCACAACAGGAAACAGAAGCAATGGGCTTGAATAAGTCCAGTGCCAAGTAACAATTCAACAGGCTGGCCTATAACTCTATATGAACTGTTTTTAACAGAAGGTAGATGAGAAAAGACTTAAAAAAAAAAATTAGTAAGACTTTGGACACCTTCCTACTGATTGTGTTCAGCTGCAGCCTGCCAATATAATTAACAACATGCTACAATAATATTTTCCGATGTAAAGTAAGGGATTAGAGCAGTTTTTTATTTATGAATAAAGTGAATGGCTCCTTCTTCTTAAAGCAGATTTTCCCATTTCAGTCCATAAGGAACCGTTCATATGAGGAACACTGTTCCCTAAAAGAACATGAAGTTCAAACACCACAGAAGTTTATCCTCAAACACACTTCTGTTCTTTTTCCACCAGTATTTCATGTCCTGCCTGAAAAGGTCAAAAATCTTTTCCTACCTGTTAAGTGCCTAATTTGTCCAGATATCACCAAATAAACTATCCTACCTGAATACTTTACTCTTCAATTAGAAGTATAAATCTAAGATAAGCATCAATCACATCGTATTAAATATTAAGGCAGTGACGCAAACTGTTGATGGTTTTCGGTGTTGCATTTATGACAATTTTTAGTACATTTTCACAAATGACAGACAGAAATGTCCCATATATTTTGTGGCCCAATACCAGATTTATGCCTTTTCACACTTTTCCATTTGGCATCATATATAGTCCACCAATGCAAACAAAAAATCTTTTAATAAGTCTAGACAATGAAGTTGTACACTAGCTCTTCTCTGTGCTGCATCAATTACTGTTTGACCTGAAGTTCTTCAAGAACTGCCTAGTCTGACAAGGGTCACCATGAGTACAATGTTGTCCTCATTTAAAAATTATTAAAAGTAAGCACACATTATGTTGGATTGAGGAAACAAGGTTAATTATTTAAAAAATAAATAAATAAAAGAAAAAAGAATGGCTGCAAGACTTTCTCTCATTTCGTAAGAAAGCTAGTCTTCCAGACAGAATTTGACATTTGCTTGGGAAACTCAGTTTACGTTGTACTGTGAATAATGTTACCTCAGCTTGTGAGAGCTGTTCTTTCAGTTTTTCAACTTCTTCACGTAATTCTCTGATGACCC
Organism: Cephalopterus ornatus; assembly: GCA_013396775.1. Taxonomy (NCBI): domain Eukaryota; kingdom Metazoa; phylum Chordata; class Aves; order Passeriformes; family Cotingidae; genus Cephalopterus; species Cephalopterus ornatus. Next base: position 254,625 of record VZRE01007124.1, read on the forward strand.
TAGCATTTGGATCTTCATTCACCACAGCGTGATTAACTATCCTTTTGGCTCTGTCTGCATATCTCAGAGTTGAGAGTGTTTCTTCATAGTTGTCTGCTGCTGGACTAATTGTGGCTATCATGGCGGTTTGGCTGTTTCCTCCCAGGTTGTCCTGTAGTGCAGCCATAGAAAGTGTGGGTGTTAAAAATGGTTCTGATAGTATACAATGTCTTTACAAAAAGACTTAAAGTACTTAAAGCTTACTATTTAGGCACTGAAAAGTACTCTGAGTATAAAATAATTAGTATGTTCCAAAAATATTCCCAGCCACGTCTACCAAGTTTGATTCCATTACAACTGAAAATAGTCACATAGGATTTTACACAGAATTAACACAAGCTGTCCATATTACTTGGAATAACTTATAGCCATGAGAGTTCCTTCACTCAAAGGATGAGAAGTCCGTGTACCCAGGGGTATACTACAATGATCCTACAAACTAGTAAGCTGACATCTTGTGAACATGGTGAACAGAAAATATAAATTACCTTGAGAAGCCAAGTGAGTACAGAGTCTCTGTAAGGCACAAACTTGTTTTTCCCCTTCCCTGCTGCTTGGTCAGCAAGTGATGATATAACCAAGCCCAGTGTTGAAAGTGATCTATAAATGCAAAACAGCAGAACAGGTTTAATACATATTCCAAATGCAGATTTAATAAAACACAGAAAAAGGGATTGTTCTGCAGAACTTCTCATCCAACTATAAAATATCATAGAATAATTTAAGTTGGAAATGACCACAGGAGATCAGCCAGCCTGTTGCCCTGCTCCAAACAAGGCAATTTATTTCTTTAAATTTGGAAGAAAAAAATGGTATCTATGGTGTTTCATCTCATTTGGTACTAAGACCATGTTCCAGAAAGACTATGTTGAAATATTTAAAATAGTTTGAAAAGTGTAAAACAGACTGCTTCAGTACATGGAGAACCACTGCCTTAGAATCACTGATTAGACACCTCCCTTTTCTCAGAGGATAGAAATCATTCTGTTTTGGACACTGTCTCATGACACTGTTATAAGTCAGCACTGGAAGCACAACAACCTCTGTCTCTAGGAACAATATTTTAAGAACACTGACTCAAATGGAGACTAAAACTGAACAATTCTCTAGACAAAAGGAGGCATCCTCAAAACAAATCCAGCTATGGCCCAGGATAACTAGTCTGCCCTGGTGAACCAGTGACCAGACAGCCATCTCACAACAATAGAAGGCTGCTCATCAGAAAAGACTGATTAGGAGGTCCCTTGACAGATGGGTTTGCTTATAATTGAGACAGAGCCTCACTGGCTTCTTGTGGGGCGAATAGACCAAACAATCTCCCAGATACAAAAGTGCTGCACAAGTGTGAAAGAGAAAAGCCCCAAATTGCTTAGCAGAAAGCTACATTCCAAATAACACTCTAGAACTGTGAAAAAAATAGCTAACTTGTTTGTTTTGGTACATATACAACTTCTACCAACAGGGGTAACTATCCTAGTAATCTGTGCAAAGCAGCTGTGCATTATACTATCCAATTCTTATACAACCCTGTGTAAATTTTAAGTGACATCAGAGCTCTTGGGGTGAGTATGTTTAAGATAATGAGTTGGTTGAGGAGCCTGAGAACATTAAACAGATGCCTAAAGGGTTTTAAAACAGACATTGCTGAAGCCCAAAAGTATACTGGTCTGTCATACTCATGCTCAAATATCTGGCTATTCTCTATAACTACCAAAGAAAACTTCATCAGCATCGCAATTAGATAGTCAAATAAATCTTTAATTGTATTGTTCCACTACATTCACTTGCATTTTCTTCTCAAAGAAGTAGTACTATTTTAGTTAATAGGCAGCATTCGCACAATTTTTATAACAGAGCCTTAGTGCTGCTTGAAACTGCCAGTGGTTCAGAAATAACACTTGGAAAATGACAAAAACGTTGCAGAAGAATATTTCAAGGAACATATCAAAGGCTAAGGTAACAAAAATCATTACATGTGTCACTGAAGATGTTCCTAATTGCATATAAAGATAGCATAGACCTGAGAGGAAAATTAAAAGAAAAAGAAATTTAAGGGGAGGCTAGGTAATCTGATTTTCCAAGAGAGCACTCTATTCGGTAAATTTGTCTATAGGATAACTTTCCAACTCACTTGTGAGAAATTCAAAGAAAAAAAAGAAGACAATTAGTTTTAGTTTTGTGATGTAAAGAAAAGCCTAATAACCTCTGAAAGTTTGTGGGGGAAAGATAGGAAAAGGAGAATTAGTTCTTGTCTCCAGTCTCTTCTCTCCACAGAGAGAGATGACAGTTTGCTAAACATGCGAGAGTAAACAGTAGGATGCTCTATGCTGCTCTGTAGCAACCTCCTCCAGCACAATCAGCACACTCCCAACGGAGTCCACCTCCAAGGGGCGTAAATTAAAAAACCGCTCTGGACTACTTTCCTCTGATTCCTCTTTCCCTCTTTACATAAGTGAAATGTGAAAACCAAAGCCAAACCCTGAGGGGGGGAAAGAAATGGACTGTCAGAAGAGAAATAGGAGGAACAGGAATTCAAAAGGACCCATGATTGGAAACTATTTCACAGCAGGGCTCCAACACCAGTTTGAGTTATGGGCATTGCATTTTAATGAACAGGAAATTATAAATTACAGTTTACTAACAAGGGATTAAAACCCATGAAAATATTACTGCTCCTTATAAATCCTGATTTTATTTTAAGCCTAACTGTTAATATCTGCAATAAAAGCTAAACTGGAATCATTTATGCACTCCACTTGAGATTTCATAATACAAAACTGTTTAAAGACTTCAAGGAAAGCAGAAAAAGAAGTGGCTGCCCAACAAAATAATTACAGGACTCAGAGACTGCTTTGCTTCATGCAAAATGATGCATCAGAGATCTGTCATTACTTTGATGCTATCTCACGGTACTTAAATATAATGAATCAACGAGAAGGCCTAAGCCCACAGTGCACAGCAGACTGAGATAGTTCAGAAGCAGCAGAGTGAACCTGTATGGTGCAAGATTACAGGAAAGTGCCATTTCTACACACTCTTCTCCTTGTCCCTGTTCCTCAGGCATGACCAGGCTGCCCTTGTTAGCGGGCAGTGGGAAGCTTGCACGCTCCCACCACAGGCCTGAGTCAGCGGTATTCAAAGGGCAGTGGTGATTCCGCACTGCAGGGGAACATCTCTGTCCCTAAATGACACCCATTCCAGCCACTTCTGTACAATTACAACCAAATTTTTCAATGAGCAGAATCCACTTTTCTATTTGTTAACTCTGAATACAATAAAACGTCCCTCAAAGCTGCTTGGATCCAGACCTGTCCCAGCTCATTCCTTGCCCCCGCCTACAATTTAAAGTCTTCTTTTTGCATTCTCAAGTTAAAATGGCAACAGCGATAATTTTACTAATCAGAGTTAAAATTGCAGGTTGCTCAGAGAAAGTATTTTTTTGTAGCCACTAATTGACAGCTTGTTTATTCTGCTTCCTCCTACTACTGTGAAATTCTCTGACTACACCACAATGAGTTGTTAAGCACCTCGTTTTGTAAGCTGGGTATGGGAACTAGCACATCCTGCAGAGGAACATGCATATCCAGTTTTTTTATGAGGTATGCCAAGACTCCCCAAAACCTCCTTTAATAAGACAACTCTGTGTCATCTCTGAGAAAAAACCAGAAGTAATCTCTGTTACAACGTTATGAAGATGTCGACACAAAATGACACATCTCTCTGCTGTTTCACAGAATATGCTGAGTTGGAAGGGACCCACAAGGATTATCAAATCCAACCCTTAGTCCTGCACAGGACCATCCCCAAGAGTCACACCATGCGCCTGGGAGTATCATCCTAACACTTCTTGAATTCTGTCAGGCTTGGTGCCATGACCACTTCTCTGGGGAGCCTGTTTCAGTGCCCAGCCACCCTCTGGGTGAAGAACCTTTTTCTAATATCCAGACTAAATCTCCCCTGACACAACTTCTGGCAATTCTCTCAGGTCCTGTCACTGGTCACCACAGAGAAGAGGTCAGTGTCTGCCCCTCCTCTTCCCCTCACAAGGAAGTTGTGGACTGCAATGAGGTTTCCCCTCAGTTTCCTCTTCTCTGGGCTGAAGAGAACAAGTGCTCTCAACCGCTCCTCATACATCTTCCCCTCAGGACCCTTCACGATCTTCATTGCCAGTAAGCAGAAGAGCAATCCATCACCCTCACTCTGCAACATGCTATCCCCAAGATAGGAAAGAGTGTTTTCCACAGGATAAGTTGTGGGACCAAGGTGGCATCTAGCACAGCTCTAGCCAGTTTTCATCAGAAACAAATGACACAGACACTTGCAGAGATTGGCGAAATGTCACACTACACAGTTTTGGTACACACAGATGAGTGTAACTTTTCCCTGCTTTATAAATAAACAGGCACATTATTTCCACATTCTTCCTCAAGGCAACAGAACACAGCACAAACAGCAAATTTATTTGCCAGCAGCTCCATTTTTGATCTCATTAAACATAACAGATGCTACCAATACATGTTACTGGTTTTTTATAAAAGAAAAATAATAAGAAGTTGACATAGTAAGGTATACAGTTTATGGTTTAAGTATACAGTCTCACTTGAGAAAAGATTATTACCTTTCCCTAATAAGTAAGGTTCTCTGAAGAACTAGTCTTATAAAACATATTCATCAATTCTGAGGCTTAAAAAGTCATTCATTAAAGCCTGACCAGCAAAAATCTAACAGAAGACACCAGGCACAGCACTAAGAATTCTCTTTGCCTATCAGTTCCAGAAGGTATTTCATAGAGATTGCTTAATAAATGGACTAAGTAATAATATATAAGCTATTACAGTCTTTTAGCATATAAGAATTCAATTGAACAGAAAATGTAGAGCTGTCCAGTTTTCTTTCTAAAATCTTTCCTTTTCTAGAAAGGTTTGGTGCTTTTTTATTTGAAGTCCTGTACTGTCAAAGGGGTTCAGCATGGGCAAAACAAGCCTTCACAGCCGCACTGATACCATACAAGTTTAACACTGAATAAACATCCTAATAGGAAAAAAAAACGCCAAAACTCTTTCTGTATCTATAGCTACACCTGTGATTTTTTAATAGCTGTTGGGAGAATTGGCATTCGGATTCTTTCACAAGAATTAGAAAGAAGCACTTAATTTCATCTTTGTTTATGCAAAATACAAATAGAATTTCTAGTAAAACCAATCTGAATTTAACTAGGAACCTGTGGGGTAAGGTTACAATATTTGCAATTAGGCAAACAGAGCCACATAATTTTGTTTCACTGGGACTATGCCGGTTGTGGCTACCACTATGACGCATTAAACACAAAGCAGATTAGAAATTAAGCTAGAAAGAGCAAACATGTTCAAACTCAACAAGAGGTAAATTTAAATCATTGTAAGCATGAACGCTGTTCAAACACACTTTGTGCCGTCATTGTTAACTTAAAATACCAAAATATTTTATAACATTTTAAAATTAAATTGAAAAAGCAGTAGCTTTTAATGCAACAGTTTGACTCCTTCCCAGAAGATTAGTATATTTAAGACAGTGGTAACAGTGTGCTAAACTCTTGCTTTTGGACAATAACACAGTAATTATGCTTAAAAAAATCCTTTGAAACTTGTCATTGCTTGAGCACAAATGCCCAAGGCAATCCTAAACCAACACAGCTTCATTCTGATTTTATTTTCTTAAACTGTACGTTATACCTTACATATTTTAATTTATGTTGGAACAAAGCCATTCAATGCTGCAACTTTGCATTCCTCCTTGAGCAGATGATGAGACAAACACATGAGCCTGGGGACAGGGTGTATAAATGAGTCACAAAAGGTATATGCTTAATTAAAGAGCACTGCTGTCACTTTTTCCAGATAAAATTCACAGAGCCCTCATCTGAGTCAAGTATGAATCAGGATCCCTATGCCAATGTCAGGAAACACATGGTGCTCAGCACAGAGCAGCTGAAAGAGCCATATTGAACTGCTTCTGATGAAGCTCATTTGAGCTGACTTGTGACAAGCACATCAAGAGAGGAGGCCAAGGAAACAATAGTGATTTCCTCAAGACTAGGCTTTGCAACCTGCGTATACCGATGTCTTACTTGTTTATGTTGCTGCCTTCCTTCAGGCGTTCTCCTGCAGCTCCTGTTTTGGACACTCTCTCACTCCCAGCCAAATCCACCAGGCTGACCTTGCTGACCTTCTCTCCAGAATTCTGCGCAAATGGGACATGGGAGAACAACAGCTAAGAAACACTGGCACAAAGCACTAACACTGGCACCATGAAACACTGTTCTTTATAATAACGTGGATTAAAGTATCAAGTTCAAGATATGAGAGGAGAAGGAATTTTCAAAGTTTTTATAGCTCTTTAAAAATCACCCATATATTTTATAGTAAAGGCCTGAGGCACTAAGGAACCAGAATCAGCTGAGTGGTAACATCAGTAACCTTACTGGCAGAACAGGACATTAAAACATACCAATTCCAGCAACAGTTAAGACCTAGGAAGGTTTCATGGTGGCAATATAATCTTAAAAAGTGATCCAAATGTTTGCTTTATCTGTTGTGCTTCCTCACTCTTCCAGGGCTCTCTCGATCTTGATTACTGAATCCCATGGCATCAAGCACAAGGTCAAAGCACAGCTAAACAGATAACGTATGTGGAAGAGAAAGGAAAAAGAAGAATCCACCACAACTTCATAAATTAATCAACAGAAATACATACACCAGACTGCAGGTCATAAAGTGTCTGAGTCACTATAATATTGAATACAGCATGAGAGCGGCTGCTTTCTTCATTCATGTTGGTTGCAGCAACTGTTCGTGATTTGTTTCCCTCCGACATCAGTGACTCAATATCCTACAGCAAAAAGAGTAAAAAGTGATTCTAGGATAAAAGCAAGTATTGCGCTTGCTGAACAAAATTCCCATCTAGATGGAAGGGTGTGTACATGTGAGAGAGGAAGAAGGGAAGGTAGAAGCAATGAGAAAATTCTTCGCACATTTTAAGATGTATTTGAGGTGGTAGAGAGGGTAAGTCCACAGAACAACGTTAAATCATATTTCTGTTTTAAATGCTGCACTTAAAAGCCCAGCAACTACAGTCAATGCACCTTCTGCTTTCCTGCTGAAATACATTGGTAACATCCACATTACAAATCATCTTGTTTAATGGCAGTAATCAAGCCAACACAGATCTACTTACAGAACTGAGCATAGGGTATCTCTTTATTGAACTAATACTATCTTCACTTAATTGGCTCAAGTTATGTCACTGGAGCCTGTACCTTCTCATATGTGTAAAACAAAAATGACTATGCAAAGTCTCCTATATGTGCTTGCTGAGTCTTCCAAAACAGTTTCAGAAGTCATCAGCCAAAAACTAACTATGAACAACACTTAATAGAATTTGAACACAGAAGATGTGCTTTCAGAGTAATAATTCACTATAAAAGCTGTAAAAGCAGTTTTTATAACTCTGTAATACACACAGATCCTTCAGAAAAATAAAAACCCCCATAAAAAAGCAAAATGCTTCCCACATAATACCACACAAAGAATGAATGTTTTTTAAAAAATATTTCCAAATCAGATTTCCAAACTGCACTGCTCTAATTATTTCCATTGTGGCTGTAGTACTTCATTGGCTTCTACAGTACTGATTTATTTGAATATGTTTTGGTAAATCAAGTGGGTTCAGATGCTGTTGTGATTTAAGTTATGAATTACCTATATACACACACCTATATAAAACAGAAAGTAGTATTCAACAATAAAATCAAAGAAATTCACGCTGGAAGACTAATATTCTTATTTTAGAAACCTCATACTTCCTGTGTCAAGCAAACATTGTGTTTGTGGCATATACCATGTGCATTGAAAACTGCAAAATAGTAAGATACCACTATTGTATTTTAACTTACATAAATGCAAAACCAGTGCTTCTACATGAAATAAATACTCCTGAAGCATTACAGAAGACCTTTGCAATTGTCAGAGACCATAATCACTCAAGAACCAAAATATCTGGATAGACACCTCTTGTAAGATTCTTCTTGCTTGTGTACATAGGTGTTATTTATAAACTTGTCATGGGTTTAGATTTACCTCAAAGTTTGTAACAGCCAGCTGAGACAGGCCATCGACATATGGTCCCAACACTTTGTGCTCTCGAACCTTGAGGGACTGCCGACTCCTATGGAATAAAGTAGACTTTATGCACAATCTACTAATTATCATGGATATCCAAAAAATTTTCATATGAAACAGGTATCTTTTATATAGCAGGAGTCAATTTATGTCCTTTTTATTGTAACAGGAGGAAGAAAGTATTCCAGAATTTGTAACTCAAAGTAATAATAAAGACTCAAACCAATCTAACCGGTTTTAATCTATATACGTGAATTATTTTTAATGCATCCTCCCACCTCAGTATTTGTGGCTGTAACAAAACCTGAAATGCCTTCTTTGGCAGAAAAGAAAGGAAACTAAAAATCCTCCCCTCAGCAACTTGCTAAAGCTTCAATTCGTCTTGCATTTTCTACACTTTATTGACACCTATCAAGTAAGTCTCAAATCTACCTTTTTAACTAACTTGCATATCTCTTCACCTTCTGCAATTACATTCAAGAATCCAAATACATACGACATATATGAATACTCAGCTGAAAAAAATCCTATCACACTAACTCTTATATAGAAATCTCCAAGTCAGAGAGCCTAACCAGTATTTCTGCGTAGACAAAACAGAAGCAAGAATGCCTGAGTATATTCTGAAGTGTCACCCTTCTACATTCAAAGAGTTCAACATCTAAACCATAAGAACTAAGTTATAAATAAGCTTCAAATTCCTTATAATTGATCAAAATTATTACCCGAATACTCTTTGGATCATGTGGCAGAAATATTCCAGAATTTACTTGTAGACAGTTTTGATGGTGGTAAACTACCTCATACAGTATTTGTTTGCATCATTAGGATGGTATCCTAGCGTTTGAACTGATCCACAAAAGTATATACAAGCTTTACATGAATATTCTCTTCTTTCTGGTGATTAGTATCTAATCCTCTCTAGAGGAGTCATATAAACATACAGTCTCAAAAAACCTTCTCAGGGACTTGCAGAACTGATTTCTATTTTTATAGTTTTAGATAAAAATACGAAAGGCTGTGGGGGAGAGTGAAGCTACTCACCCTTTTGGGTCAAGCAGATCTCTGACTTTTTCATTGTAGATTTCCATATAGGACACTTCTACTTTAAAAGTATGAGATTCATTTTCTTCCACAGAAATTCTCTGAAATAAAGCACAACAGAGCCGTGGGATCAGACCCAGTTGCTCTGCATTGCCCATCATTGAAAAGGATTTTCCTGAACCTAAAGGGAAAAAAAAGAAGAAAACGCTTTGAGTGTAATTTCTGAATTACTCATTTGTTCAAGAAACACGTTTTAATTCTCTTTTTTTTCCTCCAGAAGCACATATCAGAACAACATGACATGCTATTCCAGACAGATAGCTTGTTCTTTGGACTAGAAGGCACAGGCAAACAAAAAGAGAAATTATCTTAAAGGTTTCTTTCGGCAGGAACATTATTGGGGACCTCTTGGAACACACTTGAACACAAAAGACTGAATGAGCCTTCAGTAGGAACTATTGATTTTAGGCTTTGAAAGTGGCCCCAACAGGTAGCAACTAGGATCATATTGACAGAGCTGCTTTTAAGAACTTTACATTGTCACTGGCTGTGCCAAATGCTTGATAAGCAACACTACGATATTTCAAAATACAATTTTGAAATGTAATCTATCTTAATATTTATGTTTTGTTCTTCTCACTTCCCACATGCACAAAGTGTTCTTCCCCTTTAGCACAGGACACTCACCTGTCTGTCCATAGGCAAAAATACAAGCATTGTATCCCTGAAAGGCCTTTTCAAGAATTCCTTCTCCAAGGCACTTGAACACCACTTCTTGACCTAGAAAATAATTGGGTTTGTTTATTTTACATTGACTAACATACTAAAATTGACTGAAAACATAATAAAAAAAGGTTTGAGCACTACTTTTTTCCATTGAGAGCACTGATGAACGAAAAAGTGATTTCAAGTACAACTGAGCGACAAATTCAAAACTGTTGCCTGAACATAGTGTAACCACTTCCCATGTTTAAATATATTGTTGATTATCTTGTGAAGGGAACAGTTCTTCGAAAGGTGTTATATAAGTTGAAAGCTTAAGAAAATAACATAGATGTCTAAATTTTTTCTTTTTAAGTATTAAAAGTATTATATTACTTTGCAAGTAATATGCATTATTTAATCACAAACTATGCCCAAGAGAGTACTCTAACAGAATTGCAATGAAACCCATCAGTGAACTGGGACATTAGAGGCACAACAGATATCTTGCTAGGAATATTGGCAGTTGTTCTCTTGGAAACTGGCCTCAAGTTTCACCAGAAGCTGCTACAATTCACCCTGTGGCAAGGTGATAGTGGAACCAAGATAAAAGCATTCCAATGACATTCAGGGAGGAAATGCATTTTAGGAGGCTGTCAGACTTCAACAGAGTTGTTTGATGATATACTCCGCCAAATCCATGGTTTGAAACATCAGCTGCAGAATTACATAGTCTGAAAATCCCTGCGCCAGAAGGATTTCAGATAGTGGTTTGGGTTGTTTTATTTAGTTTCCGGGTTTTGTTTGTTTGTTCTTTTTTAAAAGGAAAACCCTGAGTTTGTACACCACAAAGAGGATCAATGGGTTGTCTGCTTTGAGTTCTGATCAGAGAATTACACCAGCTGTGTGTACACCCAAAACAAGCAGAGCTGAGCTAAGAACAGTATTTGTTCACCTTCTGGTGTTTGGATTTAAACGTGCATTCACTGCTGGTGACTTTCTGAAAAGCTATGATCAGCTGCATCTCTAATTTTGGTATGGGAGTTTCAGCACCTGTCAGTTACAAGACATTCTGTTTTACAATGGATGCAACAGTGACTTGTGTAGTTCTCAAAATGGAATATACTGGCATAAAAAATAATCTAGCTATACAGTTATACATTTCATGAGAATATCTACATTCCATGATACTCAAGTACTTGGTAGCCCAGAAAATTCCTGCAGAACAACCTCTGGAATGACTGCAGAATATTTTAGAGACACGTAAGCAGGACAAGAAAGTACATTACTTTTATTTTCCTTTAATTATACCTAATTTCTTTTCTGCTGTAACAAAAAGACTAGTGCAGCGGTGCATTATCAAATGGCCTTTGTGGATCTTTCCAGTTGAATTTCTAAAATTCTGAAGTGTCACTGGTCCTGGACTAACACAGTTAATCCTGCTGAATACAGGAATTAAAAACAGAGGAGAATCTGCTGTACTCTGGAATAACTCCATTTCCTTCCCTATGCACATTCAGTCACTTTTCCTTCGAGTAGGAAACATTTGGTCATTTTATAATACCTATGTGAGAGAGCACTGCTCAAGAACCCAGAAATAGCTACAAAGAATGTTAAACTACTGATGAATGAAGAAAATATATCAGCAAAAGATTTTATTAAGAATGTACAATACAGAAAAATTTGCTTTCTAACCTGCTCCTTAGGGCCCATTTTGTAGTTACCAAGCATCAGAGGCCACGTACTACCTTGCTGAGCAAGAACACAAACTCAAGCAAAGACTGAAGCTGAGTATAATTATTATGAGGAAAAAAAAAAAGGTTATACATTACACAATGATTGTGAGTGGAGAATAAAATCATTTGTCAGAAGAGGATAAAACTTTTATTGCCCACTGACAAGTGATAAACCAGTAACCTCCTCCATGACTGATACGGAAAAAAAGCAGATACCAAAATGTTATAAAACTGTGCATGCTTATAATAAGTGGAAGCTACAGAACTCCTTAGTGGGGAAGGAACACAGTTTGAATCTCATAGGGAAAGCTGGATTTATTTTTCAGAAGAAATTTAATTTTCAAACTGTCAACACAAACTGAAAGTCAATTAGATGCTGATATGTAATTTTAAAATTATATTTTTATTACATATTTTAAGAACTCAGCAATACCAACATAGACAAATGAGTCATTAAAGAGCGTTGTTTATAGTAACCAGTTAATTATAATGGAATAAAGTAAGATTTGGTTTTAAGTGCACTCACGGAAAAGAATAGAAAATGCTAATGCTCAATTATGGCTATTTAATTAATTTGCTAATGCAGTGTACTGTTGAGAGCAACAGTTTATCATCCATGAGATTTTTCATTACAAAACCTCACTGTTTCCCCCATGAATTTTATCAGTGGGTTTGTCAACTGATTATAAAATCTGTAATATATAGAATTATGTCCATGTGCATGCACCATCAAAAGAAATAATGCAGATCCATTGTCTACATTGCTGAAATTTTGTTTTGTTAAATAAACCTATACTGCTTGCAATGCATATTTTTGCTTATTTACAGGACTTTTCTTCCACAGATGCCTAGTGTTTAAAAGGGTTAGCGGGGGATTTAACTTGATTTTGACTTAATTTACAGCAAAAGGGAGAAACACAGGAAAAAAAACCTAGTTAACAGAAGGATTTCCCCTACACAAACCCTTACTGTCTTTGAGATGGGGATTCCCGATCTTCCAGCTAGCTAAGACCATATAGCCTCTTGCAGAGGGAATTAAAAGGCCAGAAAAATCCATCCCCTCTCCCATCTTCTGCTCAGAACACTGGCAAGCCCTAGGTGACTGTCAGACGTGCAGTCAGTCAGGCTGGGGAAAGCAAACACAAGGCCGTCAGGGAGCCCTGCTCAAATTCCACAACTCACGATCTCTCATGAGGGTAGAACCTTCCAGTTGCCAGGTTTGCTTCCTTTTAAATACAGCAGCTGAAAGTGCTGAAAGCATACATATTTCCTATACAATTAAAGCTTAGCGCAAAGCCAGGTGTTTGGCCTTTCAGGACAACACAGCCTGCAGAAACAGAGCTGAGATGTCAGGCCTAACATGGTGCAGCTTAGGAAGTTTATGAAAAATCCACAGGCAAGTTGATACAGTGTGGAGTCCTTGGAATGGGCCTGCCTAAGTGCTACAGTAGTTATTTATGCCATCTCTTGAATCCTTCCCAAACTGAAGGGTTTCTTTTCTTCCTTTTAAAAACCCACTTCATCACAGACTTCAATAGGCTCTTACTGTTGTCCAGGCTTGTAAAAGGAATTCTTTGTTCTCATTGCTGAGAATTTCTCCTCTTAACCAAAATGCCGAGCAGTTATTTGTCTCTGTGAGCTTCTCAAGGCAAGCAGGTGTGTCCTTTATACGTGAACTGACTCTTCACCCATTCAAGTCAAGAACAAATGGTAATAAGCTATTTTGTTTACTCTCAAAACACTTCTACTATAGCCTACACACAAAGCTTACACCCCTCTGCCAGATCAAGGCAAATTCATTCTGTCCCTTAACCAAATTCCCTTCCCTCCTCAAAATCTATTTCATTGACTTCTTTCTCACCCCTTTCCAATAAGAGGTCCATATTCTCACCAAATACCCAATTACATCTTTCAGAATTAAATCACCAGAAAAAAGGTGCAGAAGCTAGCACATGATGATCAGCATAAACACAGAGGTTTGTAACCATTCCTTTCTTGGAATGACAGCCCCAAACTGTTCAGAAACACATAGCATCAGTATTCAAAGTAATCCTCCCTCTACCTGCTACCGGGTTGGATTAAAAAAAAACAAAACAACAAAGAAACAACAGTAAAAAGCCAAATCAAACAAAAACACCTTCCCCCCGCCCCCAAAACACAAACCACTTTAATACAGGTTATAAACACTTAGTTTGCAGGCTTAAGAGCAGTTCAGACAGAGTTCTGAAATTCAAAGGGGGCTCTGCCAGTTGGTATTGGGGCTGGTGCTGTTTAAGATCTTTGTCGGCAACATGGACAGTGGGACTGAGTGCACCCTCAGCAAATTTGCTGATGACACCGAGCCATGTGGTGTGTTAGACACCCTGAAGGGAAGGGATGCCATCTGCAGGCTTGAGAGGTGGGCCCCTGTATACCTCATGAATTTCAACTAAGCCAAGTGCAAGTCCTGCATCTGGGTCAAGGCAATCCCAAGCACAAATACAGGCTGGAAACTGGGGTAATTCAGCCTGGAAAAGAGAATATACCTTATAGCCTTCCAGCACCTGAAGGGAGCTCACGTAAAAGCTGGAGAGGGATTTTTTACAAGTGCATGCAGTGAGAGGTCAAGGGGTAATGGCTTTACACTGAAAGCTTAGATGGGATATTAGGAAGAAATTTTTTACTGTGAGAGTGGTGAGACACTGGCAGAGGTGGCTCAGAGAAGCTGTGGATGCCCCATCCCTGGAAGCGTTCCAGGCCAGGTTAAATGGTGCTCTGAGCAACCTGGTCTAGTGGAAGGTGTCCCTGTTGAAGGCAGAGGGGTTGAAACTAGATGGTCTTTAAGGTCACAACAATCCAAACCATTTCGTGATTCTATGATCTTGCAATCTCTAACACAGGATATCAAGTTGTTAAAGAGCCCCCATCTCCTGCAGTATCTGAAAGCAGAGCATCACTTCCACAAAGGTCTTGTCCTATTCTGTGCTCCAGATTCCCTGCTGTCTTTATCAGATAGTCCTGCAAGGACAGCTGCAAAGGTGCCCTCTGGATGCTTTTCATCATATGAAGGTTGCCTTCACTATTTCTGTCAGAGATATTGTTGGATCATTTTAGAATTTTATAACCCAGTTTCCACTTAAGTGGGGAAAAAAATTGCTAAAAAAGCAATTCTGCTACCAACAACAACAATTCCTGTGTTTTCAAGTGCTGGAAAGATAAGGTAAGTACTTTCAAACTTGTACTTCCTGAACATGAGTACAGAAAGAAAATTAGTACAAACAAAATAAGCCTTATGTTCAGCCAAAGAAGCTGAAGATATCTTACAGATTAAGTTTAAGGTAAAAGAAAGAGATGGCTAATCCTATCCCAGGGTTAGCCTAGCTTCCCCACAGCCTGAGAACTGTTACCTATTACCCATGTAATTAAGTTTATCCAAACAAGAATCTCACTCTTGAGCAAGATATTAATTATTAATATCAACAATATTAATAAGTGCTGATAGTAATACAGGAAAATGAATAAAATCCAAAATAAAACAAGCCAAATCATGTGTGATAGTTTTATGGATCCTGTAATAAATGTCCATTTCCAGGAGTGGACAAACTTTGGGCTTATTGGCATTTAAAAAAAAATAACAGGACTCAGGCATATGTTGTCTGTGGTGCATTCCGTGTGTTTTCTGATGTCACATGTATCAATCTTTAATACAGTATGATATACACAACAATATATGTTTTCAACGTAATGCAAGATGAACATGCTTTGGTTTTGCACATAGAGCAATGACCAGCAGGGTAGCCTACTACTTGAGAATCTCTTGTTAAACCTTTCACTGTCACATCTTCCACTGTATTTCGGTGAGACAGGTAAAACTGTTTTTCAAGTAATTAAATTTGTTGCACATACCTTTTTTATTTTAAGAATTTTACTTAAGCCTGAAGCTCATGCAACTTACATTTCCAAGCACTCTGGACTTGGCTTTCAAGCTTTATACATATTTCTTTTTAATTGTGCAACTAGTCCCTGCTCTTGTCAATGACATTAAACTTACACATCCACAGAGTTACTTTGGGCAGGGAATGTTTAATGCACTTAGCTACCCTTCTGTAGTCCAGCATCCAAGATGTTACAGTTTAGCTCAAAAACTCAGGTGGTCAGATGGCTTGTTTGGACTCTTTAAGGTTTTTTAATTCTGTAACAGTCTTTAGCACAATCTTTGGATGTAGACAACATGTATATTTGCAAGGACAATTGGGGTTTTTTCCACAAAGCAAAGAAGTCATCATAAACCCCAACCAAAACCAGTTATCATAGATCTTTTTGTTTGTTTATAAGAATGCACAGTAGCTTAGGCCAAGATGTGAAACAGACTTAGGCAGCCTTAATATTACTAGTATATAAAAATTGAAATATTGTCATTTCAGCATTTGGTTTGTTAGCTCTAAACCAAGACATACTACTGAAGTATGGGATAACATCAGTTCACGCACAAGCAGGTGAACAAGCCAACAGCCCAGTAACTTAGGTCTAAAACACTTTGCTGATGTTTTTTTAATTACTTTTATTTTGACATTGTGTCAAATTCATTATGTTCTAGAACATGAGGGCTGGAAGTCACAAGTTAGCTTCAAGACCATACAACAACAACGACCAAAAAAAAAAAAAAAAAATCAGTGACAGCATTGTTTTTTGTGTGCAAGTCTTATAACTCTCATTCTTAGCATATTTCTGAAAAGGGAAAAAAAACCACCAATACCAAATCCTCCCTCCCAAGAAAACAAAAACAACCCAGCAAAACAACAAAAAACCTGAAACCCAACAGAAATAAAAAACCTGTTTTGGGTTTCTTTTTTTCCACACAGGAACATAAACTGGAATAGGCCAAAAAAGCACCTCATAGCTTTCTGGACAGTAAGAAACGTGGAAGAAATGTGAGCCACAGCTTTCTAGAGACCAGTCCGACAAGAGGTTGATCTATATACAGATAATAAAACTTCAGATAAGACAAATTCAATTACAGCTTCTGAAATAGGCTCGAGAGAACTTGACTCAAATTAAAAATAAACAGACCTAGAACCCCACTGAATTCACCTGGAGATGGGTTAAACCGAGAAAGAAACAAGTTAGGGGTGTTTCTCTGCTCTCTCTCTTCTCTGCAAGTGGGTTAACACCACGGTATACCCAACAGGTGCAGCTCCCACGTGCAAACTAGAAACACATGGAGCCAAGATCTGGGTGCACACCACCATCTCCTTCCTTTAAAAGGAAACAGGCGTGTGTAGGCACATAAGGAGGTGATGTGTGCTCTAGCAGCCTGAACTACTGTACACTGCACCTGTTCAGTGCAAACACAGCTCTTGAAAGACGAACCAATGCAGAGCTTTTTTCCCTGAAGAACCTTATTTTTGCTCAGGCAATTAAGAAATGTAGTGGAATCCATGATCAAGTGCAATCCTTAAGATTTGGGATTTCACACCAGAGGCTATAGCAGTCAGAAATATATTTTAACACACATATATGACAGTTCATTTATGAGACCTCTGATGTCAAACCCTATCAACTTTCAAGATCTTATGAGCCACAAGACTTCATAATATGAATGCCTAAGCTGAATGCTGGGTTTTTTTCCTTTCCATGGACCACAGCTTTGAGATCTCAGAGCCCTCTCCACCAAAAGAAGTCCTCTTATAAAATATGAATCTGCTAATACACAAATCCAGTTATGAGAAAACTACAATCTTGCATGGATTATCCAGCTTTCAGAAGGAAGAAGTCACAAAGCTGATTGCTTAAAACACACTAGGGATGAACGATCAGACTATGAATGACTTAAAAGACTCGAAATAACCACACTGTCTGAGGAGAACACGCTGTACGTGATTCCCCTCTCACGTACAGAGACGCAGAGCATTGCAAACACACAGGTTCATCACATCAAGAAATTTCTGATGCAGAAATGAAATTTTAAGTAGCAGAAACAATCACCACAAAAGGCTCTTCCAGGTGATAAAAAAAGAACACTATAGCTTAGATGCAAAAGCATCCCTCCTGAACAGTGTACTGGGTACTTTAAAACTTGCATTCCTTCTCAGCTGAGGGGCTTGCACTCAGATGAATCAACCCTGTAAAAATGAAGTGTCTGCTTCTGTGAAGAAGTCAACTGAGCATCACATTACAAAATACACAAAAAAAACCCCAAACCAACTCCACAATGCAAAAAAAACCCAAACAAACCAACTCCACAAAACAAAGGCCCAAACTCTCACATGTTCTCAAATTACTTCCACTATCCAATGTATAGAAAATAGTTTACCTGCATATTTTGTGGTGTTTGATTCATCCATGGACCAGAAGCAGTGATCAAAGGCAAACACCTGCAGAAGCACATAAAAAAGAGAAATTAGGATCCTCTGGCTACAAGGCACTTCTTTAAAAGCAGGACATATCCATGACTGTGCAATTAGGCTCTACTGTTTCTGTAGATCCTAAATCAGAACCGTAAAGATGCTTCATCAGCAGGAATACTTTTGTGAAATCTTGAGAGCTGCAAACTCCAATACTTCTTTTCTATCTGTAGAATACTATCCAAAATACTCCTTAGTCTATCCCCTAATGCAGATTTCAAAACACAGCCAAAACCTAATAACTAACTCCACTCACCTCCAGGCACTAACACCAACAAACATTTCTGCCAACAGTAATGAAACAGCACCACGAGGACTCAATATGAAGAATTTGGTGAGATGACTATTTGGCAGACATCAACACAATATGCACGAAAGTTTTACCACGGGATAGACTTCTAATACTCTATGAAGATCATTACCTGCCTAAACTAGAGTACAGTACTGCATCTCAGCAGAGGAAGCTCAGAAACTACCAATAGAAAATGAAGCTCTATTAGAGAGACAAGCTATCAGAGCCTGCTCTAATAAAAAGATCACTTAAAATCACTTAAGAGTTCCAGCCAGACAGAAATTGAATGAGGTTCAATATTGTGCTCAGTGGGCTTGCAGACCTGGAACAGTGTCCTGTGAAACCACTTAACACATTGGGATTTGATCCAAGTTCCTTTTTCTGCACATTTGGGAACATCATGGTGTAGATATTTACCATTGGTTTTTTACAGCTTTCTATGGCCACAAACACACCTAAGCTGCAGTGTATTCTCCACATTTTGCCATGATAAACTGACTGCAGATGAGTTACTGATATAGATTCTGGTTTAGTTTTCTGCTTTGGGAGCACAAAAGGTGGGGAAAATCTCAAACCACCTTTTTAATAAAACTTTGCCTGGGTCAAGATTCTCTTTGTCTGGTCTTCCAACAGCTGATCTCCTTAGTGAGACAAACCATGCATGTCAGTGTAGACCAATAGCCACAGGCTCTGTTAGCAGAAACACCCAAATTCCCCAGAGAGAAGTCCTGAGGTGAGGAAGAAGAAGGATCATTTTCTTTTGGCTTTTGGGGCTCAAGAACTCCCTGCTATTCGAAGTTACTATGCAATCTAATCTGCAGGTATGTTGTAATCTAATCTAAGGCATCTTCCCAAAATGTCTATTGCTGCAAATATTCCAGAAGGATAAAACCAGGTTAGCACAGTAATCTCACCTCCTTACCTTTCCTCCAGCTTAATGAAAAACATATCAAATGGCCTGAGAGAAGACTCAATACTGAGACAACACTTAGTCCACAAGAGTGAAATGAGTTCTGGAATTCGCTTCTGAAGAGAAAACAAGCCCATAATAATAATTTAAAAGGAGGCTTGAGTCATTACTGCAGCACTAATAGAAAGAGACAACTTCATGAGTCAGGATGTTCCCTGATGTGTCAAAGACGAAATTTGGCCACTGAACTGCAAGTAAAACTCAGCAGTTACTTCACCTTGTCTTCAGGCTTTCACATAAGTAGGGGGCACTTTAAATTACTTTTGTGCATTTGATCATCATACTTCAAATCTAAGCATAAAAATGTGCCATCAGTAAGAACCCTCTAACCCTTTTCCTAACTTCTGTAGTACAAGAACCACTGTTTCTCTTCTCATATTCTATGGAAGTTTTCCTCACAGGACATAGTAACAATACCTAATCTCTCCAATGATCAAATGGCAAGCAGTTCAATTACAAAAAAACCTCCCTATTGTAAGGATCCAAATCTACCGGATGCCAATTCTTCCCCCTTAAAACTTAGCATTATCTGTAGTGGATCACACAGATCAGTTAAAAAGGTTACCCAGCTACACATGCTCATGTGTAATGTCTTAAATGTCAATACAGCAGTACTGTAGGCCAATTTAATCTATTGTCCTATGCATTTTCCCCTTGGTTAACACGGAAAATCATGTCAGGATCATTCAGTGACTTCTAATTTAAACACTCATCTTGCAAAGAGACTCTTAAAACTAAAATTTGTGCTTATGGCTAAGAGTTTCTCATAGAAAAGCAGTTTTTATTGGGTTTTTTTTTAAGAGATAAAAATTGGTCAGACTGATTTTTAAAAGGTCAAAAATGATTATGCAATAGGAAGATTAAAATTCTGCCTCAAGATAAAACAAATGTAAATATAGCATTTTAGTATGTTTTCATAACAAACATAAAAAGCCAGGGCACAGACTTAGTCTATTTATAAAATCTGTTGTGGAAAATTGCCAAATCCTTCTAACAGAAGTAACAAGATTACTTTTTTTTTTTTAAAGAGTCAGGCAAAAAGGCAGAAACTGCTAGGGCATGCACTATCTGCAAAACATGTAGAGCAGCTGCAGCAAAACTCCCCTCTCCATTAAAACTGGCAGAAGAACACTTAAAAATTACTTTGATTAGTGATGACAAAACAGCTACCTTGGACCTTCCCAGCAACCATACTTTAAGGAAGCACCCAACCAAAACAATTTTCTAGACAACTCAGACCTTTGGGAAAACAGATTGCAAATGCAAGAATTAACAGGGTAAGAAATAAGGCATACAGGAGCAAGATACTCCATCCCAATCAGCAAGGCTCTTCCACATGTACACGAGGAAGGCGTTTTATAGGAAATACCTGTAGGACAGTGCCCTACCTGAAGAGTGACCCTTTTACAGAAAAGATGATCAAAAAGGTAACTATTTTATATTTTTCTAAACCCCAATGCAGGAATGGCAGGACATGCAGTCCCCAGATGAGCATGCAAGCGTACTTGGGGTCAAGACACAGAACCTACACTATGAAGAAAAAACCTTTTAAGTCTTTTTTAATGTGCTCCCTTCCTTCTCCCATCTTCACTGATTATTCTTCCTTGAAAACAGAAATGGTGGGTATTACTTTTTCTTCTGATAGAAGTGTGCAGAATAATTATTATTTTTTCTTATTAATTTTTTCCCTGAAGAAGGTATTAAACCCCCTGTCAACCTGACTATCAAAGCTATCAGAAGTTCTGTCAATGTTCAAGTCTCAGATTCAATGGCCACTACTCAAACTGGGCATTACTGGGCATTGAAAATGCCTTTTTAGCAAAAATCTTTACCAGCTTATACCAAAACCGTATGAACCAACTATATCAACACTACTCTTGAAAAGTATTTGAACAAAGATATCTGTGACACAAACAGAACCTTTAAACTTCAAGCACCTCATATGAACTAGTTTTTAACTACTTTTTGGAAAATCTATTCCATTTAGATGCTTAATATTAAAGGAAAAATAAAAGACAAATATTTGTTGTATGAAATTCAAAGCTTAAAATTGCTACCTTTATTTCCACTAAGATTTCATGAACTTTCAGTTATTCTTCTACATCTCTGTGACTATACAGATGAGTATTTCTGCTTTCCTACTGCTCAGATGTCCATTCCATAGCCATTGTACCAGGAAGCTTAACAATTTTTCAGAAGATAAGCAAAATGGGAGAACCATGAAAGACATCTACCTCATATATCTGCATTGGCATTCAACTACAAGCAGATTTAAATTCACGCAGGTGTTGGCCAGTTCACACAACTGGATCCAAAATTTTTCTGGGCTTTTAAATTACACAGGGAACTAACAAACAAGCCTCAAAATTTTCTTATTTTTGCAAGATTCTATGCCTCATAATTCATCCTAGCATCTAAAAGAGAAAGATAGATAAAAGGAAGCTACCAGGAACCTGCCACACTAGAGTAGTAGCTTGTAAACAAAAAATTTTGAATGGAGGGGTGAACTAGGTAGGTTTTCTCCCAGCTCTATTATTCCAATGTTTGACATTGCACAGTATTTTTAGTCTGTGTTGTATGACAGTTGTAAAAAAAAAAAAGCTTAGACTAGTATTTTAGACAACTCAGAAACAGTCAAGTAACAGACAGAGCTACAAGTAATGCAACACAACTCACCAGGGCACAGTCTTGCACAATTGGAAGCCCATAGTAAAAATAAGTATATGAGCTGGAGTGGGTACTCACTGAATATTGATTATAAGAATTTTACCTCACAAACATTGCAGCACAAACATAAAAATGGAAAGTTATGAGAAACAATTAGCTGGGAAGTGCTAGATCCTGGTACTACTGTATCCAGAATCATTTTAAGTGCTCACATTACCCTAAGTAAAAAGAGTTATGTAGGCCATTTCTAGGTTAGAGAGAACTGTACTTGCAGTGTTAGGAAATATTGGAAAGTCAACAAATTACTTGTTCTGGTAACCACAAAGTTTAAGAAAAGTGAAAGATATGTGGCTTTGATTCCTTCAGCAAACACCTACAGCAGTTTAAGGCAGCTGATGGTTATTTTGCTAAGGAGACAGCTAGAGATTATGGCTTCCTGCAAAATGGTATTCAGGTCCATGCATCCACTCTATGTGTCAGTGAAAAATCCGGAGTTTTGTCTCAAAATCACCCGTACCTGTGGCTTAAAAATGAAATTGAGAATCCTAAACTAGAGGAGTCATTGTGTCTGACTGCTACACAGCAGTAACTTCTCACAGAATCTGAAAAGACAGCAAAGGGGTATTCACATTTTGAACAGCCAAAACAACATTCTGAAGAATTCGTTGTCATTAAGGCCCCTAATCAATGCTTGAGGAATTAAGTAAGAGTTTATGTATGCAAGTATACTTACATGAACTACTTATAGGTAATGAGTACCATATCCAATATTAACTGCTTGCCAGACTAAGCCAAATTACATAATTAGATTTTAAAAGGAGTTTAATTTCACATTATTGTTTTGAAGCCTAATTCTCAGTATAGGCTAGACAGAGTCTGGGGTTTGAATTTAGCAATGTGTTACCCAGATTGAACATTACCCCTAAAGTATTGTCTATGCAGCTAGAAAATAATGCAAATGTATGGCTAATGTTTAATAGCCACTGCCATCTGACCAATAGATGGCCAATTAATCACATTCTGCTTTCATTGAGGAGCAGTCAGTCTGACTTGTTGGGTGACTTATGGGACTACCTGGTTCCTAAAAAGAAAAGGAAGGGATAACTGAGGAAGGGAAATTTTCATTCATGGGGCAGCTGTTCCTGCATGGCTACTACAACTGCTGATGGGGATAAGTAATAAAGGAGATCCATAAGGAAACAGCAAACAGAGTCTACACCAGTTAGCTTAATGTAAATGGATGCCATTAAAGAACTGATATAATAAAAAAAGTTGGCCACTGTATGACAAACACAAGACCTACAACAGGGCTGAAGAAGTATGGAAAGAAAATCTGAAGGTGGCCTAGGGCACAGCTCACAGATCTCACCTCAGAACAATCATTTTACCTTTGTCCTAAAATTACACTTAAATGTGATGTTTGTAGAAATAGCAAAACGCCCTAATATTCTTACAATAAATTTTCTTATCACAGCTTCTGAGCTACCAAGTTGAATTGGCAACATAATTCATCCAGGGCTGATGATAAGCTAGTTCATTAAAGAAAAAGAGAATTCCAATATTTCTAAAATTTTATTTTAAAAAATCCTAATTTGAGGATCAAGTACGTGCAGTACCCTAAAAACTGTATAAATCAAGTAACATCCAAATCTCATATCACACCCTCACAAACTCAACAAAGCCTATTTTCCACTGATGGCGTGAACCTTATTCTGTCTCAAACTGAAAAAACATTTCACATAACATCAGAATTTCTAGCATTATAGCTTGAGGATATGAATGACCATCCAACTATACCTAACAATAATGTGACATTTACGCACAAGCGTGCAGTTGTTCTGGTTTTGTCAAAGAAATACAAGGCCATATTTGAGCTTTTACGTAATGTTGAGAATAACTTTATCTGCCTATAATAGAACACGAATGATGTACTACAGAAAACGAAGGCTCTTGTAAAAACACTTTTTTTTATGAAATTACAACAGAAAGGAGGGTGTTTTTTCCTTTCAAAAAAAAACGTTTAACAGTGATCAAACTCTCTTGTGTTAAATATATCAACTGGCATTGATAGAAGAACTGTATTAATGTCGTAATATAAGTACACAACACTTTTCTCCTGCCCTTCCTCTGCACTACAAACAACACAGACAATCTTTTCTAGGTGAATTCTGGTGTACCTTGGCAACTTTTACACTAATTATTAATTTCTGACTATCATCTAGTACAAACAAAAATGGTTTGCTTCTCACTGGATGCATTTTGCCACCTTTTAAGGACAATAGTTTAACTTCTAAGCAGAATTGCGTGCAATGAAACGTTTTACATACAATACTTATTTACTTTTAAAAATATTTTTATGAATGCCTTAAAATTACGTCATGTGCCTTGCCTGCATTTCAGATGGATTAAAATATACTCTTCTATCTTTAACTTGGAATGATGAGGAACAGATAATTTTTTTTAAATATCAAAGATGTATTGACCTATACTACAGCAATATGCACAACTCTTCTGCACTGCTCAACATTTTCAAGCAGGAACAAATGTAAAAAGAGACAAAATACTTACCTTAGGTGGTTTTCTAGATGAATGGCAAGAAAAGCAGCAACGATGACAAGAAGCATGAATATACCATTCGCATAAAGAGAAGGGAGCAAAAAAAAGAAAAGAAACAAAGTCAGTGAATGTCATTGCTATAATCTGAACTTTTTTTTAATCTAAAATGAATTTAAGAATAATTAGATCAGAAAATATTTAAATGACATACCACATATTTTTATCCAGTAAGTACTTAATTACTAATACAGTCACACATTAAAAATAAGGAAAATGTCAGATTCCTTATAGATGTAAAAATCAAACAGAACTGATTTCCAGAAAGCAGACAAGAATCTGTTTTGTCATGGAAGTCAACACACAGCCCATCTTTGGTGGCAAGTAAACTGAGCCTGCAAACTGGCAGACCAAGGTGCCAGGGTGAAGCCCCACTGACTTCAGCAGTGCTACACATGCACGACCAAAGTAAGAGACAAATAAATGTTTTTTTGTAGAGATTATAGAGGTGTGGAAAAAAATAAACCTGTGTTCTCCCTGGCCACAGAAAGCCTACACAGAGCATAAGAAACCAATGCAAAAGCACCTTTCACACATAACTCCAATGAGTGCTGTCAGAAATAAAACGGGGACTACAAACCCCAAGTCTAAAGACACCAGCTCAGAGTACTTCAACTTGTCCTTAAATGCATTTATGCTTATGCTGGCAGCCATATGGTGACATTGTAAATTAAGTCAGTTTGAGGATTTTTTGGTGGTATTGGTTTCAAGTGAGATCACTGCCCTGTTTCACTATGCAGCCCTGCGCTCATTAATGGCAATGCAAGAGAGGAGGTGAACATACAGTGCAGAATTAGACTGACAAGCTATTCATCAAAACCACAACCTGAGGCATATGTTTAAATTATATATTGAAATAAGCCTGAAATGAGGCACAGAAGAAATTTCCAGTTGGTCTTCACATCAAGGGGGAAAAAAGCATGGTTGAAAGAAGGAAAAATAATATTGATGAAGACAAAAAACACATCCAGAAAGGTCTACAGGCCTTTGTCTACAGAAAAACAACACAAGCAGAGAACACTGTAAGGTTTATGAGATAAAGGTATGGATGAAAGGTATTAGCAACAGACATACTACACAAAATTCAAAGATACCAAGAGGCTACACTCAGTGCAGAAACACGTGGGACCAAGCCATGCTTTCATCCACCAGACTATGCATACCAACTGCACCAAGTCGGGAGGCGGAGGTGGGGGGAAGACAGAAAACACTTTGAGCCGTTTTCTCAGCAACCCACAATACCAGAGCTCAGCAAAAGATGCTGAAGGAACACAAATCCACAAACACATCTTATGCAATCTTTTCTGCCTACTCTCAGCTCGTACCTTAGATGACACGTCTGCCTGAACCAGAAGTTACAGAGCTGGTCCACGGTACTGGTGTAATGCAAACATCGTTTGCCTCTGAGCTAAACCACTTGGTGCAGCTTTACCCTTTCATTAATGGTGGCTACTCAGGCTCAGTCCACGGCTAGCTCATGTACACATGGCTCAGAACTTGTGCACAATACACTCTTATCTAACTGAAAAATAAATTTAGTTGTACCCCGAGTATTTTCATTTTAATCATCGTTTTCAGATGTGATGCAAGTAAAACATTATCAGCTTGTCCAGACAAGAGTCCCAGCACCAGCTCAAAACTTCCAAAAGAAGTTCCTACTGAAAGAAGTCATTCAAGGTCTTTTGGAAAGCTTTTAAATACACTCGTATCTTGAAAAATAATTCCAGAATACATCAGCTTTCTTAGAGAATTCCTGATAGAATTCTGCTGTATGGGTTAGCAGAAGCCCTAAACAATTCAGTTGAAGTAAAAATCAACACAAAGTTTATCAATTTCTTTTTTTTTTTCCTGAGATCATTCTTATAAGCCCTAATTGGAAAAGGTACAGATCACAACTGAAGTAAACAAATAGTTTGACACATTTCTTCAGATGTTTACTTAAGCAACATAAGCCACCGCCTTTTTGGAAGTCTCATCTTCCTCTACCTTGATGTCCATTTCAAAAAAAGTGTAATAGTCACTTTTTAAAGCCCTGGTAGACAGCAGAGCTTCCCAGTAGCATCACTGATCTCAGGGGTTTCAAAGCACAAGGAGCTGCAGCTTCCTACCATAATGTCACATCCTACTGCTCCGAACTCTCAAGACCAACTTAAGCAACTCCCAACAACTCTCTGCATCACCAAGAGCAATATGATCAAAGATCTCTGGAATAAGTCAGCTATATTGTCTCACAGGATAGACTTTTAAGCTATTTGGAAATTCCAGCTAACCAACTCAGTGTAATCATTATCCTGGCAGTGATTCAGGTGGAGACACTCCAAAATACTTACTTCAATCAAAGGACTCAGACTAATAAATAAAGAACCGTGTACAGTTTACTTGAAATCACATCTGTGGCAGCTTAAAGATGTGCTATAAACCCCTGCATTACCCTCAATCAATTTTTTGCATACTTTTTTTGGTCTGCTTTTTAATTTTATTTTAATATGTACTTCATTGTTTCTTTCCTTTCCTAGAAACCAGCAGCTTTCAGCTTCAAAGATAATTGAATTTGTCTCAATTTTTACCAAACAGTGATCACAGAAACGTGGTGATTCAGTGACACAGCTGGGGCTGGGGAGGCAGGGACACAAACACAACACATGTATGGACAAGAGATCAGAGATACAACAATTAGAATGTTTATTTCCAAGAATTTTAAGTACATGTCTAATCATCCTCGGTGTCAATGATAAGATGTAAGTAATACCTTTTGAGTGACAATAAAATCTCCTCTGAAGTGGACAGCCAGTATACACTTCAGGACATTATCAGAGTTACCTAACCTTTTAATGCATCTGCACAGCAATACATTTTGGTTTAACCTGATAGGCATCTTCAACCTGCACTCTCAGACAGAAGACTGACTTTTCTCAAATGCCTGGAACTCAAAACCCCAGAAAATACCACCAAGTGCCTGAAAAATATTCTCGTAGGCCAGGAGGAAAGTATGAATTTCAATGACCACAAAGTTTCTGACTTACTTCTGCCTTTGTCCTTAAGCCATCTTCACTTTAGTAAAATACCACTAGAATGGTTTTCCAGCTTAACTGAGCAGTGTGTCTGGTGCGGGTATCTACTCATGCTTTATCTTTCACAACAGTACTAAGCCTCTCCTGTCTTGCTTGGCTAACACACATGAAGACTCCAGGCTGTGTAGCCACCTAAAACTTTAAGCCAGATAAAGAAAAATAATTTACAGAATGTGTGAATGTAAACTTTTTTTCCTGTTGTCCCTTGCTAAAATTAAAAACACTTCTCACATTTGCCAAGAGAAGTGACTCACAAAATGTCAGTTCTCATGTTTTATGTCGGAACATGAATGAGAAGTCTTCTTGACTGCATTCACATTTTCTCCCTAACAACTACCCCACAGCCTGTGACAGCACACTATGAGAGGAGTGTACTTTGCTAGTAGTTTAACAACAGCAAAGGTTGTTTCTTCTTTTTTATCTTTTTAACTACCTACATTCTCTCCCAGGAGTCGTCTTTTGTCATATAGAAAACTAGTCCCATGCAATAGGCAGACACTCTTGCACTGTAAGCATCCAGAAATATGTGATACTGTCATCTTAAAGACTTCATAACTCGCAGAACAAGAACTTTCTTGCCCCTTAGAGAGTGTTGTCAGCTTTCCCAAGCAAATGTCACTTCAACTAGAAGGAAAAACATTTTATAAATAAAAAACCCCCCAAACTTGAGAAAATAGTTTTTTCTCTCCATTCTATATAATGCGGTTTCATCACTCCACCTGCTCCCCACCCTCAGTTAAGAAAGTCACCTTCAGCAGCGACAAGGTACGATCAAAAATGAGAACGTAGGTGTAAAACCTGGTACTCCACATTAAAGGAGACAGAGACCAGGGCATCTTTGAAAAACAGGTCTCAGATTATCTGGAACATTCACATAGCCAAATTCATCTCCAATTCAGCTGTTCTAAGCAGCCAAGTAGGTCACAATCCTACTATAATTATTTCAGATTTTGGAAAGTATTTAGTGGGTTTTTTCCTTTCTCACATTAGTTAATCAAGATGAAGCAATCATAACCAGTTATGTTAAATAACCACACATAGTATCTATGAATGAATGAATGAACCAGATGACTTTGCAGCTCTTGTAAGCTGACTATACCAAAAGTCATCATCTAAGACTGAGTCTGAAATACCCTTTTGCTCTCATCACATGTGCAACCGCAGCTGGTACTCACTGATTTCCCAAATATATAGTTTTTACATTTAAGTGGCTACATAGTCATTGATGCACTCTTCAGGGTCACTGGTCAAAAGAATTATTACAAGCAACTATCAATACATGAGAAAAGAGAGAAAAGTCTTCAGTTTTTTATATGATGAGTTGAAAAAATCTTCCTCTCTCCTGTGGAAGTATAAAGATGAGCAAATTGAAAAGATCATCCTGACAAAAAATAATATTTCTTACATTTAAGTAGTCCAGCACCTCTGGGATCTAAAGACCAGCTCTTCAAAACAAATACTATAGTATTTTTGAGTGGTTTTAAATTTTGTTTTGTTTTCTAAAATCCAGCTGCCTTACAACTCAGGCTGCCTTACAACTCAGGCTGAGTATATCACCAGCAGTGTGCATTTGCCTCACTCAAAGGCAGAGTGCAAGGAAAGAAACCAGTGGCAGGACCACCAGAACAAGTGTACCTCACTGTCCGGGACAGAAGTAACAGCACTGTTTGTTTATCCATGTGTAGGAAGCTTTCAGAGTGGCTGCAGCACAGACAGCAGACACTCAGCACTCCTAACTGCAAACAGTGTAAATTATGCAGAAGCAGAGAGATAGTGTTTCTCCTATCTTTCACAGTAAGATCGTGTAGCTCTAGGACCCTTCCTTGTCTCCTGGTTTATCACTACAGGCTGTTACTCTCAGGCTTGATACCAAGCACCTTAAAAAGTGTGGCTATATATTATTGATGGACACTGCACTAAACCACCTAGGAGAAGATTGCAGGCTGCCACAGTAACAGTTTCAGATGATTATATACTGCAAACTACTGGCAGTACACCGTCTTCTCTACAAAGAACACAGAAAAAGGACCTTTATTTGCCCATTTTCCCCATGAATTTTCTAAATGCAGAAGGAGACTGAAGTAGATGGCAGGGGCGATGCCCTTAAAGGGAACAGCATCCCACCTTTGTGCTTGTCTGGGGCACTTCCTGTACAGTTGACTAATGAAGCTGGCATCACAATTCGATACCAGGATTCCTGGAAGAGTAACTTTACATACTGTGTGCGCACCTACAGATACAAAAATATAGATAATTAGTTATTTTACATTCTTGCATAACGCAAACAGCACATGCCTGGTGTCTATTTAATCCTCCTACCCAGCAGAAGTCTGCTTTATAGACAAAACAATCTTTCCAAGAACAGCAACAGAAAAGCATTTTAACTAGCAAAGCAATTTAAGCAAGCACCTGCATAATAAGGTAGTAGCTGATCATAATCAGAAACACCATGAGAAACAGATGCATACTCTAATAATAAGTTGTTCTCACATGCTTTATAGAAACCTACCACATGCGAAGAGAAAAGTCAGACACCAAAATCAGAATGTGCACTGCAGTGCAAGTTAAACAAAATAGATATTACAGTAGCAGAGTGACTTCCATGACAAAAAAGAAGTGAAGAAAATGGCTGGATATTTCACCATAACAGAGTTCCACTCCAAGCACTGAAGTTCATTCACTACAGCAATGAAACCACAGGTTATGAAACCAACACAAGCTTGTTAAAGTTAGCGAAGGGCATTATATTCTGACATTTACAAGATGGAAAACTGAAAGTGACAACTGTCCAAGAACATCATTAGTCACTAACTTACCTTCGCCCCCAAATTCTGACTATTTTTACTGCCCAAGGCATTATTATTCCAATGCCAGCAATTTGTTGACATGTAGTTCAAGTGTTTCTAATCTTTACACACGAGCCTTGGTGTCATGTAAAAACAACTACTGACAGCCTGAAAAAGGGCTGACACCTTTCCTATATGCAACAGCACACCACTTTGCAAACAGCAGCTGACTTAGGAGAATGGTCACAACCCACAAGCAGAAAGATTCATCTATCACTCTGCTAAAAAACTCACTAAAAAATAATCTGAATACTCTCCCATATAAAATAAGTTGGTGAGATCAAAGAGCTCTACTGCAATCCTGACTGCTTAGACTCCATGTCGAACCTACCACTATGTTAAGGTATCTATTTTCCCCAAGTCTTTAATCATACTCATTCAAAACTTATCCAAGACTAGTTATTGTAATGAAAACTTGCTACCCCAATTACAATTACAGTGT
Organism: Cephalopterus ornatus; assembly: GCA_013396775.1. Taxonomy (NCBI): domain Eukaryota; kingdom Metazoa; phylum Chordata; class Aves; order Passeriformes; family Cotingidae; genus Cephalopterus; species Cephalopterus ornatus. The sequence continues at coordinate 285,586 of VZRE01007124.1, forward strand.
AGCCACAATCACAAGTATACCAAGCTTGTCCTTCTTAACATCCAGCTAGCCTCATAACAAAAAGGCAAAAGAATGCAAGCCTACCTAACGTTCCTAGCAAGGGTAGATACACTACCAAGTTCTCCTGACCCTTCTATAGCAATTATTTTTCCCTCCTTTTCAATAAAACTGAATGCACACGTAGCTAAAGAAGGAAATTTTTACTACCTAACCAGGTTTAGCTAATCAGGATGAGGAAATGAGGCAGGGGAAAAAGAATCTGATCTCAGCATCCAAGATCTATTAGCCCTTAAGGCTAGTGTCCAATGAATGGCTCTTAGCCTGACTTCAATGAAAACTGCTGTCAGAGTTCTGGAAAGTACGTGGAAACACATTCTATGAAAGTTAATAAAACTTCAGTGGCATTTCTCAGACACCCATTATTCTTATTCTGTTGCATTTGTTACTAATGCTCTTGAGGAGAAAACACCCCAAGCATTAACTGACATTTCAACTCTGTGCACACACTCTATTGAGACTCTCACACCCAACCAGTCACTGGAGTCAGCTACTCACAGCTATTAACCACCTCCTAAGTCTCCAATGTCAATGGAAAATGTACCCTTTCAACACTACCACTCCTTTAAAATTCCTCCAGAAATGCTTGTAAAAACCATCAAAACATCAGTGAGGATACACCCCTTGTGGAGGCAGTGCTCAAAGCTATTTGAAAAATACACTGCTATTTTATCACTATAGACAGTATTTAATGCAAGACAGATGTCCTTCAAGGGCATGCGAAAAAAATTTGACAAGCAACACAGTATTTCATAAATTAAATTTGATTTTTGTTAGTTTGCTGGTTCAAAACTGAGGCATTACAATTTGCTAGAAAGACATATACAGAGCAATCAACAGCTTCATTGATAAGAGTCAAGACAGAAGATCTCTAGTCAGTGGCAACACTGTCGCCTAGAAAGAACTAAACTGTAAGTATTAACCAAGTAACTGGATCTGAACCTTATTTTTAACACATTACTTTCCTCAGTAAACGGAAAAAAAGAGGAAAAACATCACTTTTTATGGAAGGTAAGCATATTTTTTCCCTACTGAATCAGGACAAAGATATATTTGAGAAGTTACTGAAGTTGGAGGTACACCAATCTTGACCATCTGTTCAAGCTGGACAACAGGCAAGAACCCTCAGGTCTCACTGTCACATTCCTTTACCACAACATGGAAAATTATCATTCAATTGTCATCTACTTTATTTTACTAATGAGATTTCAAGAGAGATGCTAATTGGGTTTGACACTTCATCCTCTCACACAGCTCTGCAAACGTATGTTAGCATTCTTTAAACGTAACTGCAGTACGAAAAAAGTTGTTTCAGATTCAGCAAAATTCACAAATCACTACTTTTGTTTCATAGGATCATGTGGTTTTAGTGGCATAAATATTAAATGAGCTTGTCAAAAAGAAAATACTTTTCATTAATTCGTATTTAAAATTAGAACTTAGGTTTGATGACAATACACATTAGCAGAGCAAATTCCATCCCTTCACCCAAAAACATTTTCTATCTCAGGTGGTTGCAATGCCAGCTGCTTTTGTGACTTTGAGATTACATTATCTGCTTAAGAGACAGAGTTAACAACTACTACCATTTGCCAGAAAGTGGACACTCTGCAGAAAAGATGATGATGATTCATGGGATAAATAAGGTTTATTGCGTGGAACAATATATCACGAACACAAACTCAAATCAACTCTACATAAATAGACAAAGGGAATAAGATCTCCTGAGCTGTTGCAGTAAACACACCTAAAAGTACTGACACTATTCTTGTAGAGCACTCATACAAGCAGGACCTCCAGAGAACTTTTCACTGATCTCTACAAAGCTTAGGCAGCTCCAGTAACCATGAAATCAACCACAAAAGTTACCCAAAGGCTAGAAAAATTCTTCAGAGTGTGTGCTCCAAGTTTATCAGTCAACAAAAAGAGAACAAATGCCAAGGCAGGTAGCAATCCTCAGAGAAAGAAGACATCAAGCACTAAGTTACTGAATCTAGCAGGGAAAGGTACAACCTGAACTCATTTCTAGAATCTGAGAATATAACATTCCCAGCAGAGAAGAGTGGTAAATTGCAATGGCACTCAGAGATTTTTCATTTGAGGACCTCAGACAGAGATTAGATGCCTTTCTAGTAGACACCAGAGAGGTAAAAGAGAACATATCCTACACAACAAGAGAGATGAGAAAAAAAGAGAATTTAACAGGCTCCCCCCTCCTTCTCTAATGAGCTGTGAATTTGTGACAACTTATATAATCATTACATTACCTCAAGCCACAAGCATTTCTTTTTTTTACAGCAAAGCTTGAAGGCAAGACCTCTCTAGCAGGAATTATGTTATGTATGTAACACGTACTTGGAAGAAATGACAACCACCTCCTTGCCAGGTGCCATATGGTAAATCATAAATTACAGGAGTGACAAACACACTTTTACCCAACCACTACAATGCGCACTGGGAAAAAATAAACAAGATCTCTAAATCTTCCTGGACTGAAAAATGAAGTACACACTGCTTACGTACAACAAAATAGGAAATATTTAGACTTGCAGTAACAATAGCAGTTTAACCTCTTTACAGGGCTAAAAAAAACAAGGGTCATCTTAAGACTGGATGATTTTATGTTAACAGATAACAGATTAAAAGACCCAAATTATATGTGAATCCACTGTTAAGGAAATTCTTTTGCCACATCTAATTTAATTGTAAAGGGTTGAATTCATGTTCTTATATGATGGAGAATGATAAAATCACAAAAAAAAAAAAAAATCAAAATTACGAACCAGAGTATTTTTCCTATGAGGAGAGGCTGATGGGGCCGGCACTGTTCAGCCTGCAGAAGAAAAGGCTCAAAGGGAATCTCATCGAGGTATATAAATACTTGAAGGGAGGATCTAAAGAGGAGGGAGACAGGCGATGGGCGCAAACTGAAACACAAGAGGTTCCACTTTTTCACTGGGAAGGTGACCAAGTGCTTGTACAGGTTGCCAGGGAGGTTCTGGACTCTCCCTTCTTAGAAATACTCAAAAGCCCTCTGGTCACAGTCCCGTACTACCTGCCCTAGGTGGCCCTGCTCGAGCAGTGAGGTTGAAACAGATGGCCTCCAACTTCAATCTTTCTGTGAAAAAAGTTAAAATCAATTTTTCAAAGATACTGTGGCATACAGCAGTAGCATGAACATTAATATAAGAGATGACCTGAAAGGTTTGCGACTCAGCAAATTGTAACCATTACTACCATACCAAACTTGTGCCAATTTTAAAAAGTCAATAAAAAGCTACCTCTAGAACTTCTTAGATGATGTGCTCCCCACACCAACCAATATACAGCAGTTTCATAGAAAGAAATTTTCAATGTAGTATGAAATTTGTGTCAGCTCAGCAACCTTCAGTGGGGCTTCACACTTGGCTTTTATGACCAAAATTTTTTCACATCTCCAAAAAGATACAGGCAGTCTGCTGTGAAGAATATTATTCACTGTGCCCATCAAGTGATGTTATCAGGCAAGGACTGGCATCCAGCTCTCAACTATTGATTTTTAATGAACGAGCTGGGACAGGATTACTTTTAACATCACAGTAGCAAATTCTAGTTTGTTCTGGCAGATGAAGGGAGTTTAATTTAATATCTATTTTCTCTAGTTCTAAGCAGATGGTCATAGTCATTACTAAGAAAGTGATGGTTCTGTACAGCTCCAGTGGAAATTAAATGCTTAAAGACAAACTCAGTAAGAGAAAACTCAGTAAGAGTGAGAAGGGATAAGGTACAAATCTGAATAAGTCTTAAAAGAAAAAGTTTGCATGTGCAAGTGAGAAATATAAATGGTTAAAACAAAGCTGATTTACTGCTGACTTTACATAGAGACTCTATTATAAAGTTAAGGGAAGACAGTTATAGTTTTGAAGTGCCTCAGCAGAGAATGAATCCACAGCTAAACACAAGCAATTGTAGTGCATGATTCAAAAGTAGAAGAGGGGCATAATTTATAGTTATTTGTTTTGTTACAACAGACTTCATTTTATCAATACGCAAAAGAGTTGGCCTCTGTCCCATAAAAATTTCAATTTGTTTGAAAACAAACAGCAATACTACAGTGTAGGTCAAGAGTAAAATTCCAGATAAAGTATTACAAGCAGTTTTCAATATAAGAAATGTTGATTTCAAAAAGTAAATGTGGGCATGACTCACAGGATCACAACCACAGCAAGAAGGCAATTTTAGGGAGCACTACAAGATAGCATAAAAGAAACAGAAGTCATCTCAGACTTCATAGACATTGATGGTTTTTAGAAAGTCTCTAGAAAGAGGTCACAATATAATGGTACATAAGTCATTAATGTGATCAGAAAGTTATTAAGAAGTGAAATGCATTTTCAGCATTTCCTGAAAAGATAGAAACAAAAAATCAGTTATGTCTGTTCTTACAGCTAAAGAGTGAGATTACATCTGCCAATATATATAAGTTGGCTGAACAAAGCAATAAAACACAGAGCAAGAATCTTCAGATCATACAGTCTACAACTGTGACAGGCCATGAAGTTGTTTGAGATGGAGTCTGAATAATGCTAAGTCAATGTTGTTCTGCCTCATTCATTGCCCTACTGTCCAGAAAGCTTTCCCAAATTTTGACAGTGAAGAAATTTAATCTAATTTTTTTTGTTCTTGTACCAATACTGTCCTGTAATTTAACCCTTAATCGAACTCGACTTTCTACATGTGCTCTCATGTTTTACATTTCCCTCCTAGTTCTAAGCATACACACTTCTATGTATAGAGGCTCTGCAGTCCTCTAGCCATCTTTACTTCAAATCAGTTTGAATTCATATTTCTTAAGCACAGTGAATCTCAAATGTAGAGAATACTCCAAAAGTCCAAGATACTACCAAGTCCGATGCTACTCCAAAATCCAGTACTACCAAGAGTCTTTTAGAATGGCATAGTTCCTATGTTGCATTCATATTGAACTGTTTATGAAGAAACGTTCACACTTAAAAACTTTGGAAAACATGGAAACAAACATCTCTTTGCATAGAAAGCATAACTCTTTCCATTCTTCGCTGTGTTCCTTCAGTTCTCTTGAAGAGCCATTGTCTAGGTCTTCCGTGCATTGCAAAAGGAGGAATCATGACACATTTCAGTTTGCAAGAGATCGGAAAGGAGGCAAGAACCATAGAAACTCCTTTATTTTTGAAACATGAAGAAATACTTTAACTAGCAAATTCCTTCTGATCAGAAACAAAGAAAAACTTTGAAAGCAGAGATTGTATCTTTAATTAGGCTGCAGGTTTTATCTCTGCAAGGGATGGGGGAGGAGGAAAAACAGGTAAGGTTTCAGTTGTGTATGCTCTGTTTTGGGTCTGAAGCAGAATGAGTAAGCTTCAGACTAAAAGGCATTGGCAACAGTTGCTCTAAGAATACCTCACTGTAATTATTCAAGAGGCAGAGCCAGTTTAAGAAGTTTCTGCTCTTCTCCAACTTCTTGTTCCCAGCTCCATGCCCCAGTCTGTCACATTCGGCTGTGCTTCTGCCAGACAACTGCAAGGCGAGGGGAGTGTCAGGAGGGAGCATTAGTTTGATTTGCCATTCTTTATTTGAAAAATTATCTTCACTGGTTTAGTTTACCGAAGCAGAAACTAGCTGCACCAATGCAGGGAATGTACACAGTAAACGTCAATGTGCAACTGGGAACACGAAACCAGGGAGAGAGGGGTGAAGCTGTACTGACTGCCAGGCCACTGCCACACCACAGGAGGGGCAGACCCTGCCTCTGACAGCCATCAGACCCTTTAATCAAGCCACTTGATGAAGACACAGCATAAGACTCAGCAGCAGACTAGTCAGCTGCAGAAGACGCGTGCTCTCACCAGCCAAGGGCAGTGAGAAGCTAGAGATGGAATTGACTGATATGTTTAGGATTAACGTCCTTCAATGATTTATTTTTTTATATTAATTTATCTAACAATTTTTAAATGAGATGGACTTTTAAAAGTGACACCATCCTGTGACAAAAGTCCATAGTTTAATTATGAGCATATCTTTGTACTTGTTCTGAATCCGACTCAAGATAATTTAAGTCCCACCATTCCTGAAAGTAATGGGCAGTAAATTCTTTCTCCTGCTGTTCACAGGTGTACAGATCTCTAACCATATCCTTTTTCCCTACTCAGCTGTCTTCTTCTAGACCAAACACTTCTTACTTTGTTATTGGTTTCTCACATAAAAGCGGTCTGTAAGTTCACCACTCTTACTGCCATTCTCCACCTCTTCCTGGTCCCAATACACCCTTTTTGAAACAGGAGGGCCAAAATAAAGCACAACAGTCAAGAGCACTTTCCAGCTACATAGAGACATGAAACTTCCACCCTCATTCCCTGCTCCTTCCTGACATGCTTTTCCAGTAGGTCGTGACAGTCTCTCACCATTTTTTACCCATTTGCTGAGCGCTAAGCTGATGTGTCCCTTGAACGAGCAAGACTACAAAATGATTCATCTGAGAACAGGCAGTCCAGAAACCATGGCTGGGTACGTAAGGTCAGAAGAGCTTTGTGTTTCATGGCAAGTTTCATGTACGTTTTTATCATCTAGCCACAACCCACCTGAAGGTCCTCCCACGACTTTCTGTGGCTGCCGCGCTCTAAGAACGGCCGCAGCAGCATCGTGCTGCCAGTAAATTCCATCCTACCCATATTCAGTCCTTCATTTACAAAAGAAGAAAAACCAGACCAAGCAGACACCTCTTCAGGAGTCCACACAAGACATGCAGTGGGGAAAGAGAAGATTTTAGCTGGACACATGCCTCATCCCTATTTGGTCTGTCATTTTTAATTAACTGGGAGAAATTATGTCACAGTCCATGGGTTGTGACCGGTTGCTTCTCCTCCAAAAAACCTGAAGCACAAGTATCAGTGCCTTGATAGCTTAAAATAACTCAATATAGAATTGGTAACCTTTTAATAGAAATACAGCTTTTCCAAATGGCACTTATTTAGACTGTATAATCTGTATAAGATATTTAGGGTAATTACTTCAGTCACTATGAGAACAGTAACTCTTGACTCTTGGGCAGTTACAAATAGATACAATTTCTGTGCAGCGCCGCAAAAAGCATCAAGAGTTTCTTAAATCCTCTCTCATTCACAAAAAAAAAAAAAAATCCTCTGGAAGATAACATTGTATACACAAAATCAAATGCAACCCCAGCTTGTCAAACAGAAAAATCATTAGTATCACATTCTACCCTAGAGGCAGGAAGGGAAAGAGGGGGAGAAACAGAAGGGAAGTGGAAGAGAAAGATTCTTTTTTCCTTATGGAAGAAAATGACAACCAGTGGTTATTTCTCCATGTATCACAGTGGTAGACAGAAGCGGATAGTACTCATTATCTCCTACTCTTATCTCACAGGATCTAGCTGCAGCAGCACAAGCAGTAGTGAGAAAAGGTCCCCATGTACACAGACGAAGGTATAAAAGGGCCACAGAAGCATCAACAGCCCCTCAGCTGAAACCTCGACACAAGACACCACAGTGACAGCATTGCAGACACATGCCTTGCACAAGCATAGCTACTGCCTCTCCTGTCCCCGAGCTACGCTCCTTCAGAGGACCACCTTTCTCTTTGTTAACAGAAGAGATGTGCAAAGAGCAACCATAAAACAGCCTCTTCAAAATCTGCATTGACAAGCAACGCTGTCACAGCAGTGTGATGCTGAGCAAACAAGAATGGAGTAGCAAGATGCTGCTCTGCACATCTGTAGCCAGGAAAAACATTCACAAAGGCTACAGTAAAAGCCTGGGCCTAATTATAAAATCCCCCCTTTTTTCAAGTGTCACATTTGCTGTTGCCCTAAGACAATTTGTTCAGGGTTATAAAAATACATCACTCTGAGAATGTGATTCTACTCATAACTGGTAGGAAAAAACCTCTTTTGACTAACTGAGAATTTAGAAAGTATATTAAATGAGTTTTTAAAATTTATTTTGTTTTAATTCAGGTGAACATTTAAAAATGCTTTTGGAGCTTTATTAAAAAAATTAGAAGAAATGATAGGAGATGCCAAAAAATGTTCAACTCTCCCCTCCCGTTCTCATTAAGATTAACTTGGCAATAAAGACAAATTCTTTATAGTAGAAAGTGCATGCTCAAGATCCAAAAGCTGGCAGTGATATTTCTCAAAAGTTAAATTAGAGAAGGACTTGTTTGTAAAGCCAAGTTACAACGCACAAAAATACTCTTTGCTATATAGGGTTGCTGCTTCACTCCTTGCTGGACTGCAAGTTAAGCTGCTGAAATGGAGTTAGAGAATAAAGCTGAAGGTTAGTAAATATAGAAGATACAAAATTCAGCTCCTAATACTTTACAGGACAATAACTACCAGGCCTTATCTCACTTAACCAACCAAAGATCAATATCCTGAAGTTAAAAATAAGCAATTCAAACAAGAAGACAGAAAAATTCCATTAAGCACCTTGACCCCCTCCCCCCCCGAAATTTGGTTTTTATCTTTTTGCCTTGACATATTTTATTACAACTACACATAAATTGTATTCTTCTCCTGCCACCTTGATTATTTTCTGCTCCTCATTTTCTCCTCTCCTCAAATGTTGGGGTTTTTTTAAATAACTGTGCTAAAGAGTTGGACTGAACCTAATAAAACTAAAGAACACTGAAACAAAATGCTGATATATTGCCAACATAAATTTTGCCCTGTACTGTTAACATAGGGTCTCACTAACCCAGCTCGAAATCGTTTGTGCCTTGGACATTTTGGATTAAACTCTACTGTACTAGAGTGAACTCACAAACTGCAACATCTAAGTTTCAGTTTTCTGACTATTCTTTGACCATTTTTCCACACATACTTTTCAGATCCTTTTTTAAATTCCATGTGTTTTAATATTTGTTGTAGCAACGTGATAATGAAATATACAAGTCACTGCAATCACAAAGCTCTTCCAAAAATACTAAGACAGAATTTATTCCACTTGCAGAGAAGGCACATTCTCAATCTCAGAGCCAAGCTTTATGTTAGGCACTTGGTGTACAGCTTGGAAACAGAATTGTATAATGGAAATACTGAGAAGCTCTTTGCCATAGCATCACTGGCAATATAAATACCCAAGATTACAAACACTATCATCATGTGAGCATTCCAGGCCAGCCTATAAATAGAATTCAGAAAGAACTGGCCTCTCACAAATACGGTGCTTCAGTACAACGTGTATCTGCTAAAAATACCAAATATGTTCAGTAACATAAGTCTGTCTGAATTTTGTGAATTAAATACCTATTTGCACATCCTGTCTTATACGTTAAACTGATGATAATTCACTGGACTACTGTGATGGACTTCTGATTGAACAAGTGTATACTCTGCATGTGAGTGTTATCAGTATTTGATTTATACAGGACAAATTCGCAATACTTTCCCTGATAATAAAGTTTTACTTCAGAGCTTCTTCAGAAACACATGACTAAGTGGTTGTCTTGATCAACATCAAGATTAGAATTTATGATTCAGTAATTAACTTAGGATTCCAGTAACAAAAGCAAAAAGACATGATATTATGCCAAGATTCTTAGGGATAAGACGCTCTACATCTACCTACACAAATTATTAAAATATATATTCAGAGAAGATTATTTTTTGTACAAAAAACCCATACTATTTCGATACCGTTAATTATTTTTCCAGAAAGAGCAACAGAACAACAGATTCATACTAATGGTTACACCACGTATTTATACAATAGAGGGAGTGGACACATTCCTCAGGTAGCAGATCAGTAGTACTCAGGGTTTCAGAAACAATCAGAACTTCCTGAGAGATAATGGAAAAGATAATTCATTTATTACTCAGGATAGGCTTATTCATTTTGCTTTGCCAAAAAAGGAAGGTGCTGGACACTGTTAGGACAGAAAATTACAATCATCTTCAAAGTATTAATGACTTTAAGGTTTATCAATGGGTGTAAATGTCAATTTTAGCAATTCAGATGGATATAAAGCCAAAGAAAAGAAACTGCTTTTGTGTCTCTGCAGCATGCCTCACCCCACTTGTGTTCTATACTTCAGTACTTCAGTATATTTCTGTTATGCTATTCCACACATCAACTACTTCATTCACTATAACAAACCAGTGACAATAAAGCCGAATGAATGAAGAAGGAGATAAAAAAAGAAAAATACAGGTTTAAACAAGTCCCAAACTATCTCAATTTGTGGTGTCACTTATGAAGTTGTGCAGGCCAAGCATTTTTAAACTTTTGCAGACCTGTTACTGATTTCACCTCGGCACAGAGGCAGGCGCAGTAAGGAGCACTCTGACTGGCAGGCAGCCCCCTTTACTGTAAGGCCCAGAACAAGGCCCGGCTGCTGCAGCTCAGAAACTAGTTCTGGAGAGATTCCCAGCAAAGCACGTGACCAGCAACACACTGTGCTCCTACAGAAACCAGTGAGTAACCCAGACCCACAGCTGAGGGCCAGCGGGACATCCAACCAGCACCACACATGCACCATAGTGCCAAGGAGCGGTGGAACCCCTGCAGAGACTCCTCCTGTTCTCATCCCTCTCCCCTCCAAGCAGGAATCACTCATGTGACTCTATACCATTATATGTGTTTGAATGCAAGCTGCAAAGATAGAAGAGTTTACTGTTTAGAAAACTAGAGACCTTTAGCCAAGCAGCTTACAAAGCGTTGAGAAGAAAAAAAGAGGGGGGCAGGAAACTTTACTCTGGTTTCCACTTCTTCAGTCACCAGCAAATTTTATTTATTTACCATACAGCATTGAAGATTTAAACTTACCAGACAAGCTATTAAGTGTGAACTGAGAAAAAACCCCAACATAACCACAAAAGATATAGAAATCTCCTTAGATCAGTAACAATGCTGAGACAAGGCCAAATAACTTTGCAGCATCCTGGCACATTTTTATCTTCTGTTTAGCTGCAGCTACAGACCTGCTTCAGAAACATAAATATTTATACAGATACTAGAAATAAATAAAAAATAATAACCAGACAGAACAGAAAACTAAAGTATTCTCCGTGTTAAAGACAACTAATTAAATCTCTGTGATGGACAAAGACAGAAGTGTAAATACTAATTGGTTCTTTTTTTGACAGAACCATGCACAGCTTTTAATAGTCTAAACTAGCTATCCTTGTAACTACATCGGCTGATGACAGATTCTATTTAAAGAAAATAAAGAATAGGAATTTCAAATTACAGATTTTATTCCTGACTAGGAGGGCAGATCTCTGCCCTGTCATGAAAAAGTGCTCTGAAATACAGAGCATGTATGTGAGACAGTTTCAGTTTCCAAGTTGCATGTTGAAACAGGAATGTGCTCTTTTGTTCTATTTTTTTTCCCCTCATTTAATCATAATGAAGTCACTTGCGACATTACAACCGTTTCCAGAGCAACAGTCCAGTCAGATGTGATGAACAGAAGATAAGGGTGTGCACGGGAGAGCTCTGTAACCACCGGTGATCTTGATGGGAAACTCAACATTCTGCAAAATTCATTCTGAAATTCGCATTCTGCAAGAATAGCTTCATATAATAGGATCAGACTTTAGATCAACATTAAAGATACAGAAGCTGAGAGAATGCTTTTTTCCCCAAAGTATCTGAAAAGAAGGTTTATATCATCTGCTCTGTTCCACAGGGAAAATACATGATGTTTAAAAACCAAGCAGAAAATGCTACTGTAACAAAGCATTTACAGTTGCAATAATGTCAATGATAATCCAATGGCTGGCTAGACTCATCATCCTTCAGTATTTGGCTACAAGACCTTCCAAGAACTTAAAGACATAATGCTCTGTGAATACAGAGCAGAAAGGCAAGGTCTAAGCAATAGCCCTAGATCATGTCAGGTGTATGTGCCAACCAGACACAGTCTGAAATATAAGCAACAGAGGATTGTGCCTTGAAAGGCAGGAACTTAAGCATGAGAAAGGCAGTCTGAATTCATGCAGAGATATACTTAGTCATTTATCTACAGACAAATAACCTTTAGGGGTTTCATGAGGTGTCTGCAATCTTTCAAAACAGAGTGCTTGAAATGCCATGGATTAACCGACTCCTGTGTCTGTGTCCTGGGGCAGGTTACGTGTAATAACTGCATATTAATGCTCAACCCACAGAACAGACAACACAAAAGCTGCACAGTCAGCATCATTTAGATGCAAGGCACAGGAGAGAAGCTCTTCTTTCTTATACTGTACTAATACTTTGCAGATGACTAATATTTTTCCAAAAGATTCTTCTCAGAAAAAACAAGACAAAAATATGCTGTAACATTCTCCATCAAGGCACGTGCCTTCCTCCTGAAGGAACTGCCTCAAATGAGCATTTGAAGGAACAGTTATCAACAAAAGCAATTGTTTCCCTATTGGCATTTTCTAGCTATTGTCATGAAAACTAACCAGGAATTCTGTTTCAAAAGCAACCCAGTCCTTGAACAATCTTCCAGACCTTTTGTTCCCATGAGTTTCATACTTCAGCTCAAACATACCACTGAATTACAGTAAAAGGGAAGCCCTGTGGAAATGCAGCAAACCCATGAAAGAAGTCCTAGGACCTGTATAAACAAGGGATACAACTCAAGAATATTTACAGTCAAAGGCCTGGGATAAAAAACAGAGATTGTTAATTTCTCTGTTTACAAGGTAGAGAAACAAACAACAGAGAACCTCAGGAAAGGGTCTAAGTTCTGCATAGTACAAGAAGTACAGGCACATAGCACTGTTTCTGTTTCTACCATCACTATCATGCAGTCTTCCAACAGGGACAAACACGTGTCTACAAAACTAGAGGACTGCAAAAGAGGATGAAACTCTATGTGCTGTATCAGATCCCATAACAGCATCAACTTTAATTTAAAGTCACATTTTATCAATTTCATGTTTTGGGATAAATAACTACCATGGACAAATTACAGCACCCTTGGTAAACTTGGTATCTTGGTCGCTAATTTTCCAAAGAAGGTATAAAATCCATTCAATGTTAGTCCTAGACAGTAGCTTAGTATATCTAAAGTAAACCCATTGTTACTGCAATACGAGTAGCTAGCTCCTAATTAAGCTTTCAAAGGGACACATAAGCAAACAACTGCAAGAGAGACTTCGGAAATATATGTTTTAAGTGGGGTAGCCAGTAGCAGGGAAAAAAAATACAGGAAGATCTGAGTGAAGTGATTGTTTCCAACAAACTGAGCAGCTTAAAATTAGATTTTGCAAACCTAAAATCTTGCTAAGCCTGTTTTCAAAAAAAAATTATGTGGCCCATTTGAAGAGCTGTCTCAAAATAGTTTTTCTTAGAGGTGGCCTCATCACCCAATAGCAATTTTCTTCCAAAAACACATCTTGCACATGAAGGAAAAAAAAAAGAAAAACACAAAAAAGAAAGTATACTCTATACACTGACTATACTTTTGCAATCTGCAAGTGCCAATTGTACTTTCATGGTCAGACCTGAGTTGTCACAGTAAAATATATACCAGATTTCCCTGAGTGAAAGATTATTGTTCTCACACACCTCACAAACCTGGCACAGTCTGGAACATAAACACAGAACGAACGTTAGTATTTTATTCCTTGACACTAACTCTCCTCTAGAAGGAAGGCGCCACATGGCAACGTTTGATTTGTCTGTCACCCAACAACAGCAGGCATACCTATACCTGGCCTACCTTCAATCCTCTTTCACTCCCAACAGCAACACTAGTTTTACACTGGGAGAAATGATAAAAATTCTTAAACATCTCAACCTTAGAAATAGCCTTCCAAATATATCATTGAAACTATTACTGCCAATTCAAAGCAATCCCAAAGACATACGCTCACTTCATTTTACCTGTTAGGTTGTGTGAGGTGCTGCAGATTCTGCACGCTGCTTTACAGCAGGGGAAGGCTTTGGAACAATGAAAAAGCCCATCCCTGCTCTCCAGCCTTGCTCAATTGTTTCCTTTACCCACATCCTGCAAAGAGCTCCACAGTCAAAGCAATTATTTAATGGTGTCTTCTTTGCCATGCCTAAACTGAAAGAACAGTTAAGATTGGAGGGGTTTGTTTTAATAAGTTACTATTGTTCCTATACTAGTCATTTTTTTGTATCTTTATCATTCATTTCATTACTCACTTTTCAAAGATTAAAAAAAAGCATCTTTTCTGCACAGCTGTCTCATTACCAAGTACAAAAGGTTATTTCAATTGTTGGTATTATCTATGGATCTAAAAAAATGCAGAACAAAAATATGAAGGGGCTAAACAGAACAAGGATACAAAACATGGAATACAACCCCCCAAAACTTATTAAGACCATAAAGTATAACTAAAAGGACCTACTTTCTCATGTCTTGGGGAGGGGAAGAAATGGAATAAACTTTAAAACAAAACAAATAAAAAAAAAAAAAAAACAAAAAAAAATCCAAAAAGACCCACTGCAACACACAAGCAGATGCATTTCTTCAGAGAACACACTGCAAATGATTTTTGCATTTCCAGAAAGCCAAAACAGACAAGTTACTTTCATGAACTTTTTTTTCCAAAACTAATTCCTGAAGAGCTTTTAAAAGCCATCTATTCTTCATTACTGTAAATTACTTCCATAATCTCAGAAAATTGTGATAAGAGATTTACAGCAATTTTCCCTTCCCAACAGCAAGCAGTGCCTTCTGACCCAATTCCAACTAAATCACCTCATCTAAGCTTCAATTTATGACAGGATTTTTTTTCCTCCAATGCTAAACACTGACCATTCTATTTGCAACCTCCTGCAGCCCTTATGTGAAACATTGCCTCTATTCTGCACCTCTGCCACAAGCTGAGAAAAAGTATTTCCCAACAATTCAGTCTCCACTTTTTCCTCCAAATCCAAGACACTGATGATTCTAATTTACTGTAACTGCACCTACTCATTATCTGATCCATAAACCTTGTCTCGTCAAAAACACTTCACTTCTCTGCTTTCCTGAAAATAGTTTGTTATTTATTAAAAAGGTGCTTTTCTTCACATCAAGGCTGTCCATAATAACGAAGTTCACAGAAATTTAATATTGCTTCAGGACTTAGTCCTGCAGACACTCATTGTCTTAATAAATACTAGCAAATACATTACTTAGGATTTCTATTTCCCTCCTCCATGTTTACAGCAGAGCAGTCATTTATCTTTGCCCAGTGATGGAAACTATTAATGCTGTCTGTGCTGACTCCAGCTGGTATAAGACTAATATAAAGTTCTGTTAGCTGCTTTGAGCTGCTTATTCAGCTGGCAATAATAAAAGTCAAGCTCATTAACAACAGGCTTGCATAGCAAAGTTTCTGCTTACCTCAGAGAAGCGACTAAGCATCTCCATGAACCTCTTAACCACTAAAAAAAAAAAGCCTACTTATTTGACACCTGTTTTTAATAACAATCTTAAAAAGCATATTTTTTTCAAATATATCCATCAACTAGGTTAAAATTACTTTAAAAAACTGAAATGTTGCTCCATCAAAGCACTATGCTGTTTCCCCTATACAAACTGAAATAAACATCTAAAATCAGAAACAATTTTAATGTTGCAAGAGGCATTTGGAGAATGAGCATCAATTAAATAATTTTTCTATCACTCAACCAGCACAAAATTGAATACTGATTCAGATTTCAAATGTCATTTTATATTTTAAACAGACGAGACAAATTACTGGAAAATATTCAAGCCATTCGTCATCTTAAACACACACCAGAGAATTTTATGTTCCTCTTCTTGCAAATTACAGAATTTTGGGACTATGATCTGGGAGATACCAAATAGGAAAGGTAACAACTATTTCAGTGGGCTTTCCATTCTCCCTTCTTTCTGAAGTCATAGCAGTGTTACTGTAGGCATCAGTAAGCAAGAAATCCAAAAAACAACAAACAGTTTAATTTATCTTGTTAAATGCACAAGTGCAGTAGAAATTCCCTTATGAACTCCTTATGAACTCTATAATGACTCCCCAAAACTAAACAACTCTTCTTCCTCATCTATACATTTTATAAGAAACCCTCTTGGCACAGCTCGTAATCCACAATGCTCTTTCATCCTTCTATACCTTCTGTCCAAAGCACTACTTGTCTCAGAGAGGTGGACCTTCTTCTGCCTGCATAGAACTTCAATTTTTCATATTTAGAAGTCATCTCTGATTCTTGTCTTTCAATAAACTGCTAAGCCCAAATACACAGGGCAGACAAATACCAAAGAAAAAGCTACTGTTAAAAGAAGGTGATACTATCTGATAGACGTGCACAATGAAAAAAGGTTAATTAACCATCTTATATTTGATGGTTCCCAAAATGCGTTATCACATACTTCCCCTCAAACCTATGAAATCCCATACTGTGACTCAGATGAAACTGCTCACTTCTTTAATTTTCTTACTATACTTCTCCTAATTGGCCAATACTCCCACCACCAGCACCTGAGAGACAGTATTAAACGAAGAAAATGTTGCAGGTGTAGTTTCTAGTGCAGGCTTTGAAGACAAAAGACAGTTTGTGTGATACCAGAAACTCAGAACATGGTAACCTGCTTTGTCCAAGCAGCAGGAGGTCAAAGTCTTCCACGTTTCAGAAAGAAGGCTGACTTGTCTCACTCACCATACAATCCAGAAATAGGAGAAGCACAGGGCAATCAAAGGCAAAAGGAAAGACCTATCTTGTTTCCTCAAGTTAGCAGATATATTCTTTCTTTCTTTTAGCAGTTTCTTCCAATAATTAAGTAACTGTGCACTTGTGCCCTCCCTCCCCTCACTGGGCTTGAGCTTTTAGCTATTAGTCTTTAGCACATGAAGTAACCTTCTGTTCCTGGTATAATATATCTATCAAGTTATTCATCTACCTTTAGCAATACTAAAATACCTAATTTTTAATATCATTATTTAAAACTTAAGTATCACAATTGAAAAATTTAACTGAAATTCTACAAAGAACATTTTCGTCAAGAGGAGAACTATGTAACACTGGCACTAACTCTCAGGGCACAGTATTAAACAGCTGAAGGGTAGTAACTTCTGATGTCACCACACCTGATGTGCCTGATCACACTCTTGAGTTCAAGTCAGTTGCTCATCCAGTCTAAGTTCATTGTCTGCAGTTTCACTCACTTTTCTGCAGAAAACCCCTGAAACTTTCAGACCTAATTTATGTAGCATTTCATTTCAGAAAGCTAGAAGAATGTGTATGGGAGAGATTTAGCTACTATGCCAAAGTAATCTGACCTCTCATCAGCTTTTTGAATTCCAGCACTCGTTCATATCTTGACCTTTTAAACTGTAATGTTCAATATGAAATAGCATCCCCAATACATTTTTCTTCTTCAGAAAAAGAACTTCAGGTTGGATCTGCCATATGCAGAATTATTAGATTACAATAGACATTTTAATCATCTTACCTCTCAAAAAGAAAACCCACAGATCATAATCTGATTTGACCCATTAATTACTTGTAATTGATGGTATCTTTACTGAATGAAGACAGCTGGAACACTTTGTTCAAGGAAATGGGGAACATGATGAAAAATAACCTTCTGACAGCAAGAACACGCTCAGAACTGATTATTCTTCATCTGCCTATGAGGTCCTAGGGAATTAAGTTCTCAGAAACAGCAATTCTAACAAAGGGACAGAAAATAGGAGGTATTTGATGTCTACTTTAAAAATATTACATCAAGTGTCATGTAAAAAACCCCGGAACTAAAACCAGAAATGCACTGGTTTTACAATCTTTTTAAATAAAAACTTTTATATGACCTACCGAGATCTGTAACTTACTACTACATCTGCTTATTAAAATCTCTAGAGTCTTCTTTTTGGTTATTGACCTGTAATATTATCAACTCTTAAAATAAGTATTTAAGCTTTTGCAGTCTCTGTTACAAAAAACAAACATGCTGACTTTGGTGGAAAAATTACTATTCCCATATTCTAAGCCACTACAAGGATTGATACACATACTCCTTTCCAACATAGCAACTGGTGTTAAACTCCAAGAGACACAGTACTGACACAATCAGCTGATGAGGAAATAAGGAGATGAAGAATCTAGCCCCTAAAATTCCATTAACAAAATTTTGATTTTGCATATTTTCACGTATTATCACAGTTTAAAGGCCATACTGACAAACTAAACAACTTTGCTACCTAATTCTTGAGACATTTTAGTCAAAGATGGCCAGTCATCTTAATCCCCTTCCCAAGCCGACTTCCTACAATCTTTCACATTTATTGACAGCAGACATCCTCACATGAGAATCTTTACAAAATACACCAGTGGAGACATCCTGAACTCTGACTAGCAGCCTGAATAGCGTACTGCTGTCAGAATATAGTTTTTTCCTTAAACAATTAGTTTCTCTCTATGTACACCTGACATTTAAAATATGTGTTCAAAGAGCATGCGGCATTCTCAATGGAATTTTACTCAAATGGCCCAAAGTCTACATACAGCTCAAATATGTTAAAGATATGATAATCATTCTTTCTTTAAAAATTGTTCATGCTTTTTTAACTCCTACTGGAATATTTTTCCTCTCATTGGCTTGCAGCTAACAGTATTATCCCCTCAAAATGTTTTTTGAGCTGTGATCTCAGACTGCAGAGACAGGTTCTTTTTTTTATGAACACTTGTTTACAAAGAATGGAATACTACTGTATTACTATACTGAAGGGTAGAATTTGTTTGGAATATCTTCCTACTTCCATTACCTGTGAGAATTTTATCCATGTTGCAGGTTTATTGTACAGGGGAAAAAACCAGACAATGAGTCCAGCCAGGTTTTTATTAGCCCAGGCATAAAACAAAGCAAAAAAGTGGCCAAGAGACAAGCCAAAGTCTAAAAATAGAGAAGGTACATGGACACTTTCACAGGCTGAAGAGCACCTGATTAGGTACCAAACGAGTGCACGGCCCCAAAAAAGATCCAGTGAGCAAAGGAGCACTCTAGGTTAAGAGAGGGAGAGTTTGAGAACATGGGAGTCTGTACCACCTTGCAGAAATTCACTGAGGCCTTTTTATTCAGCAGCAGCACACCAAGCAGAGCTGCAGTGTCAAAAAAAGTTATTCCCTTACAAGATCTGTCTGATTGCAATAGTGGAAAACAGAAAAAACCCAAACAACAACAACAAAAACAAACAACAAAACCACACACAAAAACAACAACAAAAAAAAACCAAACAGAAACCCCCCAAACTCTGAATTAGAAAACATCTTACAATGAAATCAAGCTGCCAGCCCTGACAAGTTTCAAAACAGGAGAATGATATTTAGCAATTATCACACAGAAAGATAAATACAAACTAGCTAATAATAGGATAAAAAAACCAACCACTATCAGTGACTACTTACTACAAGGGAAGTTACTCAGAGGAGTGAGACACAGAAAGCAGACAAAAGAGCAGAGACACAAGCAACACACACGCTACCACACCAACTGCACATGATTAAATGTAATCAAAGCTTCCAATTTAGAACAAGCAGCAGAGTGCTGCTGGGAGTTGATAATAGCATTCGATCTCTTTATTCTGAAACACCATCATTTCTGGAGATAACACTTTAAATGGTATCTTTAAAGAGCACAAGAGAATGCAGGAAGAAGGTCAGGAGAACGAAAGGTAGATGAAGAAGAAAGTTAAACTCGAGAACAGAGAAAGGCATCAACTTTCTCTATGGATATGCTTGCACAGAATTTACAAGATTTAGTACTCAGATTAGCTGTGTCTGTTTAAAGAGTCTGCATGCTGATAAATCAGCACTGGCTACTGGGTCCAGCTCCCTGCATGTTAACACAGAGAGTAGAGTCTGTGGCCCATGCTGGCATCTATTCAGAGGCTGTTGAGAAGGGAGTTCTGGGTTTCTCCACTGGGATATGAAGTGTGCAAAAGAGATGCTGTACTGCAGTTACACAATGGAAAGTCTCTTCCACAGAGAGACCTGTGAAAAACATATTCTTTCTTGATGATTGCTTTTTCTCCCTGGTACTGCAAATAACCATGCCTTAAATGTAACATTGCACTCAATCAGTAAGGCCAACAAGTGTATTTACATCAAACTGAGAGTTTTACCCCACTCTTCAAAAGAGTATTTCAACTACTTTGTTTATGTTATTTAATGGAATACTTCAAATACTCCTTAAAACACAGCTTTATAGTTCCATTTAGCACTCTCTGCGTTGTGATCTGTAGTAAGCTCTACAATTCATGATGGGAGCAGGCTGAAACACTCTGGACAACAGAAAATCCTAGATAACAGAGAGCACACTCAGAAGCATGTTGCAGATATTCCCAAACACCAAATCTACAACTAACTGATGTCACAGTTTCTCTGTACAGCTGGTCCTCACACTCCTGAGGTTTAGGAGAACCTGATCAGCTTTGCCTCATTACCTGAACATGTGCTCATCCTGCACTGGATCTGAACTAGTAGAACAGTAGTGGAGGCCCACACCCACCCCACTTTTTGTCCTTTCTTATCCCTGGCAATGTCCTTGACTCCATCACTGCCACCTCCTCACATTTCCAGGGACTGCCGCGAACCAGGTCCAGCACGGGAAGCAGAGACTAATGACGCCCTGCCAGACACCCAGTGTTTGCACTGTGCAACCAGGCTGTGGGAGTCCAGCATTGAGCCTCCTGATCTGACTCTGCACAGGAGGAGGTGAGGCCCTGCAAAGCTTATCAGCTAAACTTCCACGACACCGAGCTGCAATTCTTCTGTTTCAGAAGCTGCAACTCAGCTAATTACCTCTACCATAAATAACTCACAGCCTAAATGATCTACCTAGAGGTCTGCCTGCATCGTGAATTGAGTTACACAAAACAAGCAAGAAGAAATAAAGCAGAATTACATGTGGTCTCTCAAAAAGTTGACAAAAATCCTTAAAAGAGAATGAGAAGCCATATATTAAGGAAGAAAAAACACTGAGCAAGTAGATCAGTTTGAAACACCCTGAAAAAGTCATATGAAAGGACACAGAGGTTCTGATCTCTTATAAGCATTACAGTAGCTAGGGATTCAAGCAGGCAAATACTACTGAGGTAAGAAGTTTTGGGTTAGTAACATTAGGAAAAGAATGTGAAGTAGGTGAAGAGCAATACTGCTTTCAATTCAAGTTTGACAAATTAAGTTCAAAATTGTTTAAAAAGTTTATCACATTGATTCTTCAGAGTAGCTTTCCCACTTTGACCATTATCACTCGTATTTTAAATGTCAGAGGAGCACTCAATTCTCAATTTTCAATGTAATAAGGAATTGACTGGGTTTTTTTCCTTAATAGACATTCTACTCAAAAAATGGCTAAAAGTCACGCTGTTTGATTAGTAATTCCACACCAGTTTAATTTATTTACATTGGCTGTATCTGCAAACTGAGATGAAAGTAAAAGAGCATGAGTAAAATATCTGCTCCAAGAGATGCTGCAGCATCCCCTTTCAAATACTGTTAGATTAACAGTACTTTAAGAGAAAAACTACAAAAACACCCAAACAAACAAACAAAAGACAAACGACATCAACACATAGCACTCTTTGCTCTTTCTCTTTAGAGAAAAGGTTCTGCAGGGAATCTATAACTTGTCTTCTATTTTGGATGCAAAGCAGAGCGATAATTATAAAAGTATCGCAACTACAAAGCTTTTCTACCATTATTTGGAAAAAACATGCAAGTTTCCTAGTCAAATCAAACACTCGCCTTGAGCTGACCGAACTCTGATATTGCTCGTTACAGCTACCAGTCAACAGATTGTCAGATTCTTATCACTCCTAGGTGTTTCTGGAAACTGAGGAAATGAGCTAATTTTAATTTTTTCTTTTCCTACATGACAACTGCTTGTCATCATTAATATTTCTATTTTCTTCCCTTTGTACACACTATCGATGAAAAACTCCTCAAAATTCAAAATTCAGTTCTGCAATCCCCTTTTATAGTACTTCATTTCAAAGTCCACAAAGACACCGCATTTACCTTCCCTTTTTCATCTCAGCGAAGGCAAGCAGGCAAGAAGTCACTATGTGAGTGACTCCTTTGCCTCTGTTTTTTCTGAACCATCAGTGCAGATACCCTGAGAAAAACAAACATCTGAACCATGAGATCCTCCAAAAGTCATCCTACAACACCCTCCTTGACAAAGGATGACAGATTAAGATCGCTTTGGCTTGGAGGGATTTTAATAAAACTCATTTTACACCTTGGTCATGTGAGTAAAAGAGTATTTTCAAAATCTATTTGATTGATCTTGCACACAAGCCATGAATTTCTTCCTTATTCAGG
This sequence comes from Cephalopterus ornatus, assembly GCA_013396775.1. Lineage (NCBI taxonomy): Eukaryota > Metazoa > Chordata > Aves > Passeriformes > Cotingidae > Cephalopterus > Cephalopterus ornatus. Next base: position 307,932 of record VZRE01007124.1, read on the forward strand.
TAAGAAATTCTGAAATAGCAACCAATAATACAGGTCATACCACACCCCAGAGGAACCATAACTCAGAAAAAACACATGCATTTGCAAAACACTAAGGGCATTCAGCCTGCCCAACAATGTGAATCTGCATTTCTGCGTTTAAACTAGCCCAAAGTTGCAAGACGCCACGCTGAAATTCCAAATGGAGGTACACCGTGTTCCTCGGAGCATACACAAAGCTTCTACCTGTGATTGTAAATGGCAGAAAGGACACAAAGCTTCCATATTCTTAGCATTTCTGACAAAAAGTTTTCCATTGCCCCATTCACATCTTCAAAACTGAAACTTCAAAAACTATTTGAGAGGATGCAGCCTGCTCCAAAGAGTAAACAAGGGAGGAGGGATTAGACTGAAGTCTATCCAAGCTCACTATGCAGGCTCTACACCCACTATGCACTGCCGAGCACTTGAAAATAGAACTGGCAAGAGCTAACTTCTAACTTTCACCATGGGGTACTCAGCAATTCTGACAGTAAGGAGGAATCCAGTCACAAGAACTGGGATGCTGAGAGAGCCAGAGCATCTACTAAATTCATTTTTAAAAATCAAGACACTGTTCCATTGGAAGGGACCTTAGGAGAACACTTAAATGCTTCATGTTCAAAGACACTTTCATCATCCTTTTGATGGACATACAAGTTGTTTCCAATTAGATTATTTCACAGCCTTACAAAGATTCTCATTCATGACACAATGTAATACACAGTAAAAATTCAGTGTTAAAATATGGGTTACAACTATGCATGAACTTAGCTACAATGTTATAAACACCTCAAACAATAAGCATTCTAAGGACCTGGAAGCTGCTGACAAGGAAGTTACACAGCAAGCTATCCAGTGCTCAATGGTCTGTTTACAGTAAGTGATTTTCCTTTTTTGTTTTCAACTTGGATCTCAATCAGAACACCCATGAAGACTAGTACCCATCCCAGAGAAAGGCAGTTGTGGGGGTTTTTTTTGTTTGGGGTTTTTTTTTTCTGGAAGAGGGGAGAGGTTGTTGATTGGTTGGTTTGATTTTCTCCAACATGTACTTGGAGCAGTTTCATCATGTTGTTAGACAACCATTTTTGCATCTTTCTTTTGCCTTTCATTGTCCTGATCCCCAAGTGCCCTTTCCCGATATTCTACCCTGTCAGCAGCAAATCCATTAACAAGACATCTTTTGTGTTTCCTTCTGTGACACTTTCTTCTCAGATACTGAAGCAGCATTTCTCAAGGGCACTCCAATCAAAAAGGCAGGTACAAGGACTAGATTGACACCAGAAGAATGAGAACTACTCAAAAGTTCCTTTTTTTAAAATGTAATAGGCACTATGGGAAGTACCAGATTGCCTTCCAGACAGTTTGTTTCAGGATAGCGTATCTGCTATGGTCCCAGTAAGAAGCTCCAAAACAGCAAAACCTGAGTGGTGGGATGATGTTTCATTATACACTTCTAGCAAAACTTTCAGAACTATATCTTTATCTCAGTACAGTACAACAGCAAAGTGTAGGAGCTCTGCAAATGCACTGTGCTTTCAGCCCCTTACATAACTATGAAGTCCTCTTAAAAAAACATACTCAAACTCAACTACTTGTTGCTAAGCATCCAGAGGATACATAAATCATATATTAAGATCTTCAGCTACATATGGTGAATATATGAACATTTCTTTAGTTTACCAAATGGCCAATTTCTATCTCAGTCTGGTTTCACTTGATGAAATTCTCTGAAAACATATTTGAAATCTAAAAGAGATTTAGAAATACCTCAGAACAGAGAATGACAACAGGGTATGATAGGAAGGAAAAAAAATATCAAAACCCATCAAAATGCTAAGACTTGCATCATTCAGGGAGGTGGCACTGCTGGGCCAAAACAAGTCTGGAGCACTGCAGACTCGCATCACATTGCAAATCTAAAAAACTCACATTGATAGATGCTGACAGAGAAACTTTCCAGAGCAGACTAGGATGCTGCTCATCCAGGACCATAAAGCAGCTTTGCCAGTAGAAAACTTCCACTAGCTCTATGCCTCCACTGGAATGCTATGTTGACTTATCTTTAGCAAAAGCTCATCAACTGTAAAACAAGCCCTGGCTTTTGAATCACGAAGTAAAACTGAATTTAAAGTAAATATTCAACAAAAAAAAAATGACATTGCAGCCAGTGCCAGTAATGGTACAAATCAAATTGTTTTGCAGATAAATTTCCCCTTCTGCATCACACGATCCTTTTTCCTTCAACTCTGAAAGAATCAAGTTTGTGAAAGGCTGTCTAGCTACACTAGACATGATTTTAATCATGAAGACATATGGAAAGTGAAAACCATATGCGAAGAAGTACCAAATACTTCAGTTTCTTATCTAAGGTCTGCTGTTCCTTGTCATCATAGAAGAAATATTAAGCAAAACAGACATCTCCATATACTTGCATTTAACACTAGTAAAATTATTGCAGTACCTCAAGTGACAGATTCAGAATTTTGAAGCCTTAAACTAAAAGAAAATTTAATCTTGCCTAGAGGTTTTTGTACACTATTTACTTGGGATTGACATTTATGCTTAAAATGAGACTCTGGAAAAAAACTAAGAAAATGTAAGCTCAACAAACAAGATATCATGTGTATTTTTTCAGTGTATTAGTAAGTCTAAAATATTCTCTAATAAAAGAAAAATTCAGAAAAAATATTCAAGTGTTGACATTTTCAGCAATGTGCTTTTAAAACAAAGCATCAAGTTACTTCATACAAAGTTTACAGTTCACAATGCACCCTGGCACTTTTTTAAACATATGGAACAGTATCTTCATAAACACATGCAGAGATAAGCATGCCATTCCAGCCACAGCAGCTGCTTTGATTCATGTTTATGAAATGCTTAACATTCTTGGGAGTATACATACAGTGCAAAAAGAAGATGCAGTGACACCACGAATCTCAGTCAGTCAGCAGTAGCCTGCTATCTGTGCTGTTACTAAATGTGAAGAGGCAGCAGCACAGGCTTTGGTCAGGGCTAGCATCTAACAAGTAGGTCATAAGCACGTAACATGTTGCTAGTGCACAGTGAGCCTCTTTGCACACATCTCCAGCATCATCATAACCATGCATTAACACGAGCACCCAGCAATGCTTCAGACACACCTTTCTGCTGCTGTGCTGAATGATGTACCCCAAAATAAGTCGCATAGCACTACTAAACACCAAAACATATTCATGGCTGTCAAAACAGTAGTTGTGGTGTAAATTTCTGTCCTGAGTTATAAAAGTCACTACAGGACAATAAGCCATAAGGACTTCATGAGGGTTGGCTGAAGTACAGATTTCCCTATAGTGATCTATGTAAAATGAGACAGGACATTCAGATTAACTCCTAGTGAAAAAGTTACACTTTACAAACCACTAATTTCACATTATCCGAAGATGATGTAGGAGTATTTGGTAAGCATGTACACGGTTGAGGATGTCTCCATTTAGGATGTAACAAAATGTCAAATGAAGGGTGCGGCTGATGACTAAAGAATATATTAGTTCAGGATATGGTTGAGAATTCGTAGATGTTTTGATGGTTGAGGGTTGGGTTTTTTAATTATTACTTTTAGATTAAAAGGCAACTATCAAAAATAAAAGCCAGAACTGCAGAGGATAACACTAACCAAGCACAAGAAGGCATTGATTCACTTTTCACCCCAAAAAAGAAATTAAAAATAAAAGGACACCCTCCCCTGGCATTGAAAACAGCTTATTTAACTCCTGCTTTTCATCAGCATGCATATCTTGAGCTCAAGTCATTGATTTTCAGTTCCTGTCAGCAATGCATTTTTCTGCAACTTTCATATTCTAACTTGTTAACTTACCTCCATCACCCTGCACTGAACACTCATCTCATGCTTCACACATAAGGATAATAAAGACAAACACAATTAACCCATGCTCCATCAAACCTCAAACTCTGATGACCAATTTCATATCAACATACAAAGTCAGATACTAACTAGAAAGACTTATATCCCTTGTATGGTCTCTTGTAAAAAGACACACAGCAGCATTATTTCCAGGCAACGGGGTAACTGTTTTAGTTAACTAGCTGCTTTGGGTCACAAGTTAACTTGATAGTTGAGTCCTGTGGTGCACAGGATTGCACAGCAGGGACCATGTCTTTGTAGGCTGCACTCACTGACTCCAGCCAACACTTCCACACTTCCTTAAAGAGCCTTCTCCATGCTGTCATCAGTACCAGACATCCTCACAAAATACAAGGAATCAAGCAGTTGGAGAAGTTACTCACTTAAGCAACAGCATCTGTGCAGCACTGCTGCAGCAGTTGGCGTTTCGCTACAGCAGGCAGTAATTGTTTCCATTAATAGATTCAAACCATGCCCAGGAGAGGCCAAATCAGAAAAGGCACTGTACAACTTTCCCACCAAGGACAGTCTGCCCATGCAAGGGACACTGGCAGCACAGCCAAAGGCAGCTACCACTAGTGCTGCTCAGTCTGCACCCAGCTATAGAGGAATGCTCAAATCTGATAACGTCTCAAACACAGTAGCAACAAACGCCTTCGCCAATTTAAAGATTTAGCTCTAATCTTATTACTAGAAGTACCACCATGTTGAATCCCTGAGCAGCAGATGCCTGCCTGCACATGCTGCACTGCTGGCCCGATCAGACCAAGAAGGGAATGGCTTTGTCCCCAAAACTTTGTGCCAAGATTCGCACGCCAGCTCTGCACAGAAGGGCACCTGGTGTGCGCTGCTTCTCTCCGAGCTCAAGTTCTGCAGAACACGGACTTCTTAAGCACTTCTTGAAGTATTTTGAATCTAACCCACACCTTGATCAGATGTTTATAAGCATCATTTAACTCTAAATTTTTTAACTATTAAATTACAGCAAACCTAAGTCCAGAATTTTACCATATGTGCATTTAATAAACGTACCAGATGCACAACAGAACAAAGAATCTTATTTTCAAAACAAGAAATCTGCCTCTATTTACACTAAAGGGAAAAGGATGTGAAAATAAATTTCTTCCTTTCGTGCTGACATCCCTCCAAAAAAGGATAAAAAAACCCACCACATTTTAAGAGAGCTGTAATTTTTTAAAATTCATAATTCATTTCAATAGACAACATATTCAAGGTGTATTGACTAGTAATCCAGACCTCAAAAACACCTCTGGCTGCAGAAAGAAAAGACACAAGTGCATGCATACCAGCTCCTTCTAAACACAGCAGCTAAGCATGTCTAAAGGCCTAATCTTTCTACTTATATTTTCATGTCCCACAATGTAGGCACTTCTAGCATCGTAAAACAGAAAAATTGGATGGGTTTGAAGCTGAACCTCGTTCCACTGTGTTCTACTCAGAAATACTTGAACATAACACTCAGTAGTCCAAAAGCAGAGAATGGCTACAAAGCAACAATTGCCTAAACATGGTCATACCAAGCACAGTTTTCCTTCTCCCCAATCACTTTATCTATTTTTACTCTGAAAATCTGCCAGCTAAAAAAGGCTGCTTACCCACAATCCCAAAAGCCTCCAACGGTAGTTTCCTCCAGCCATGACATTTACAGACCAAAGCACAAGGTCCTAACAGCTGTCTGGACTTCACAAACATGGTAAAATAATGGATGTTGCATTTACTCACAGTACCGGCCACCTTATGAAGAACCAAGAGCCATGCCACAGTATTTTGGATTACAAGTTTCTGTCTCATTTTGTTTCAAATTACATGGAATTTCAGAACAGCCATTTCAAGGAACTGCATCTACTGTCCCATCTGAGGCATGAATGGATTAAAGCAATGCAAAAATAGCTCCCAAAATGACATTTTCCAACCATGCATTTCGTAATTCAAATACATTTCTTCTACAAAGGTTCAAAGCTAACAGTTCACATCCTGAATATTAATGTCTAACAGGAAAGCTAGACAGGTCAAAGTCAGATTACTTTTACAATTTCCTGCAAAGACAAAAGTCGCTGCCTTCTATTATTTTATGATCCACCTCAGACAAGTGATAATTTGAGGTATACATATCAAAGACATGATTTTGTCAATCATTCCTTCAGATATGGAGAAAATTATCAGCTGTCCTGTTTCAGCTTCCAGAAGTTTCAGTTTGAAAAAGTTACCATTAACAGAAACACGTAACATCTCACTCCAACAGCGCTCTCCTCTCATCCCTGATACTACTCAAAGCAACATACCAAAAATGACAAAATACCACATGAAGGACTATGTACTAAAGACCATCCAAAGTCATGCTTTCTCCAAAGCATGGGGAGCAACAGCTCTTCTCTGGAAACAAGAGTTTTAGGACAAGCTGCCTAGGGATGAAATCTGTGCTTCAGATATTAATCTTTGAAAGTATTATGACCTACAAACACTAGATAGACACACACACACGCACATCTGTTCCTAGCTATTTATTTTATTAAAGAGCTTCAAGCCATACACACAAAAAAAAGCGCCCCCATACTGTAATCTTTAGTAATTTAGAAGAGTTTTTCTTCAGTAGAATTGGGCCTTGGTGCTACTTGTCTTATCAAAATGAGGATGGAAGAGGACAGAACAAGCAAGTCATAACATGTTGGGTTTTTTTAAAGAGTTAAGACAGCCAAGAAAGATACTTTCAGAGAAAAGTGGAGATTTTTAAGTTCAACTCTACAATCTGAGGTCTTCTTTCTTGTTTTCTGTGCTGAGTTTTCCAATAAGGCAAAGTACGCACCAGCCTACTGAGCTCTAATGGAATAACTTGCCCAATAGACGAATGTGTGTTGCAGTTAAAACTACAGATGAAATAGCACTTCAGTTCTACTGTCTCCATAGTTCCTTGTTTATTTCTGTCAAGACAAATAGTTTGCTTACCAAAGGAAAAATCATGTCACAAAGAACTGTTGTCAGGGAACTAAAATAAAACTTTTCAGATCCTATGTGTTAAAAAGCATAACCGAAAGGAAAGAAAGAAGGGAAGCAAAGGAGGAAAGCATATTTTAAAATCAAAAACAGAGGAGGAACCCAGCAAGCCCTCATTTGTCCTACTAAAAAAATACCATGCCTGATGTGAGATCATTCGTAGACATAGCGATGTGAAATTTCCATTGTAAAAAGTTACTGAAATATTTTGCAAGATTGACTGTGACTCCATACTCTAATTATCTCATACTTATATTTTAACACTGCGCCTTATTGCCAAGAACCAAATACAAAAGTTTATAGCAGGACAGAAGCATGTATACAATTGGTTTAGCAACATAATGCCCGTTTCTAAAAGACTATAAGTTAGAATAGGTTTTTTTTTCTGGGAAGAGCGTACTTTAAGAAAGGAAATTCAGAATCCCAGGCAAAGACAGGAAAAAAACGCAGAGGGTTACCAGAACCCTTTTTTATTTGGGAAGAAATGGAAGTCTTGTATTAGTTTTGTGGAGGAAATGGCTTAGAGATGGGAGAGGAAACTAAAGCAACACACAAGCACACTTCAGCAGGTATAAAGGAAACCACTGCTACCAATAAGAGTAAAACAAGGGTTAAAGGTATGAAGTCCAACAACGAACTGCCAAAAACTTTGCCAGCACCGGAGATTATACCTGATAGCAGCTAATGAAAACCGTTCCCTTCTGAACTCTGTCTCCTATTACTTCAGTCAATAAAGATTTTCCTGTGCCTTTCAGACAGAGACTGTTCAGTTTTACTAAGTTCTGGTTTTCCTCCTTCGTTAGTTTAGACCACTGGAAGTCATGTGCCTGTGGGCAACAGCAGGCCTGCTGCTTATAAAAAGACAGAACACTTGTATTTAATAACAATTACTATTTTGTAGCAGTGGTTGTTACGGTGTGGATGCTGTGTGGTCTAGCAGTTAGAAGATGCAGTCAGAACCCTGTTCTAATTCATGCTTATAGCCTTACCCTAATACAATAATGAAAGTTGGACAAATGGCAGCACTGCCTGGGATTTTAGGCTTTTTACATCACTTTTAAAACTAGCATTACTTGCCCATCTAAAATCCTCTAGAACTATGCTTCATAATGCCTAGAGACTAATTAATATCATGCAACTGAACTCAAATTTAACCCCATAATTTCTTACAGCATCAGCAAAGCTAGTAAAATCTGATTTTCCTCACCTTGGATGTTCTTCCAAGAGCAAATTTTATAATCTTATAATTATTAATGAGTTACTTAATTTTACTTTAGAAAATTCTGTCATTACCTTTTAAATTTTAACTGAGAGAACAAACCAAATAAAGAGCATGGTCCTGAATTCTACTCCCCACACCCTCTAGTCCCTTGGCTTCAGCTGAATTAAGAAAAGCAGCCCTGGAAACCAAATTTGCTTTAGAAGGCTACTTATTCTTATTCCAAAGTGCAGTGCAAACTTGTACTTCCATTCATCTAGAAAAGGGAAATTTCCATATAAAAAGATAAAACCTAAAAAGGGAAAGGTAAGACTAAACAGAATATTAAAACAATACATAGAGTAGAGAAAGACCAATTAATCACCCTAACAAATTAAATCATTTTTGCAATGACATGGTTGCTCTGAAAGAAAAATCCAGTTAAGCTATATAAAAACAAGCTACACAAAGAAAACCAAAAATCCATTTGACATCCCTAACCCTGACAAGGCATCAATCCAAGTGCAAGCAGCAGCTACTCAGCAATTCAGAGCCAGTTTACATAGACATTTTATGGTGGGTACACATAGAAGGACAGAATTCATCTCTCTTCATGAGAAATTAAACTATTTATCTTGAGTAAAAAATAGAAATCAGCAGTTTCAGACTGAAGAAAGCATAAGGATTTTCACAAGGCACTGAAAGTCCATTAGGCATCTCAACAGGTTACATACAACATCTGCCATTTAATCAGGCACCCAAACTATATGTTCGCACTAGTGAGAGTTACTTCCAATCAGTGTTTCTGACTGCTACTTCCAATAAAGCTGGCAGTTGTCTCAAACACACAAGTTAACAGCCAGCCAAATTCTAGCCTCACACTGTGCTGCTAGCAGGACACCTATTACTTGCCAACACAGCTGCCGTCAGTGGGGTTCCACACAAGCATCACAGCTCATCCATGAGGATACTGACACAGAAACAGAAGTCAGTTCCAACCAGGAGAATCTACATACATTATAGACAGTAAAACCTGACAAACACAAGACACAGAAGCTCTCAAAAGTCAGGGCATCACTGCATAGTCTTACAGCAGGCCAATGTGCACAACAAGCAAAATTCAAGGCTCTTCATTGAACCACCTGGCTCTTAGTCTCTCAAGTCTACTGAAACAGTGATTTTTAAATCTTAATTCTTGCTTTGTACAGTCTGTGTGTATTTCATGTTTCATACCTGTCAAATCCACTCACTTCGAAGAGTTAATGTTATTCTTATTATAGCAGTATTTATTCAACTCCCATTGATGGAAAAAAAAAACCCCATACTTTCTAAAACAGAATTGTTTTCAAATAAAAACCAAGATTTCCATTTCACAGATGGGACGCTAAGACCCACAGAGACAGCACGACTTATAGAAGCTTATACAAAGATCTTTGAGAGGGGTAGCAAACAAGCACAGAACTTTCAAGACCCAGGCCAGCACTTTAACCACACTGATGGTCCTGAAGACAATGCAAGCTGGATTTAAAACAAACTGGTGTGATTACAGCTATATTCTAGGATGTGGTTTAATGTGAGAAGCACTTTCCCACCTTGGACATGTAAGAATAGAAAAGGTCTCAACCTCTTCTGCTGGAAAGCTATAAAAGCTTCCTGCTTTTATAAAACACTGCCTTTGGAAAAAAGAATATTCTCACACTAGTTTCTTCATAACTAGCATGAAAGTATTCAAAAATATTCCTAAAAAAACTTCAGTGGTAAGAACGTGCTAGGTTTAACATTTCTATTTCACTCTCCTTGCATTAAATATATTTAACAAACCAACTGAAGTTGAGCAGTCAACAGGTAACTGAACACACAAGCATACAAAGTAACTATCCCCCTTGCACCTCCCTGTCTTTCCCCACACTCCCTCAAAGGAAAGAAATCTTTTCCTGTTCTGATCTATTTTTACAGTCTAGTGCATTGGTATTTTGGATTATTTCCAAGGGTATTCTTTACTGGGGCATCACAGCTAAATGCCAGATTTCAAAATTATTTTAGCATATTCTCATAGGCTACTTCACAGAACAACACTGAATTAATAAAGGATCTAGCAATTACAGCCTTTTCAAATGCAAATACATTAAAACCTAGTAAACAAACTTATTAAAAAAAAATCCATCACTAGCATAAAAATCAGATTCTGCTTCTTGCTCCCCCACAGGTTATATCAAGTTGTTGGCAGCCTGCGCTCAAGGGAAATTTCTGAAAACAGCACACACAGTCTAAGTCCTTACCTACTCAACAGCTTATTTTTTGAGCAGCCAACCAAGAATCAACTTCTAAACCTGGGAGGCCAACAGGAATCTTCTGCCTCCACACTGGGTACGTCCGACCCCCCCAAGCAGCCAGGTAAAGAACCGATCCCTCCTTCCCAGGGATGCATGTCCAAGGGAGCGACCCCCGGCCAGCGCTCGCCCCTCTCCCGCTCCCCTCCAACCACCGCAGACCCCGAAAGGCACCGAGCGAGACCCCCGGGACCCCGCCGCTGCCCTGACAAAGCCGGGCGAGGCGTCGGTGAGGGCGAGGCGGAGGAGCCGAGGCTTGGTTTTCACTCGGGGCACGGCAACTCGGGCTTTTTTTTACCTTTCTCCCTGCTTGGTGTTGGAAGGCGGAGGGTGAAGCACAGTCTGATTCCCTTCCATCTCCACGATGCACTTGGTATTCAGGTCCAGCTCTGCAAGGCGACACGGCGGGGGGCTGTACCCAGGGCGAGCGCCCCCCCCCTTCTCCCGGCACGCCGGGGCAGCTCGGCCCCCGCCGGGTCCC
>VZRE01007125.1:0-55946 GCA_013396775.1 Cephalopterus ornatus
CCAATAAAGAATTAACAAAAGAAAATCTTGCTACTCTTCTTGAGGTAGCAGAATTGCACCAAGAGACCGCCGGCACTCTCCACTTCCCAAGGTCCATGAGGCCTCGCTAGGCCTCACTCCTCCACACGAGCAGAGCCGACAGAGGAGAACCTGCTCCCACATCCACCGGAAAGGAAAGAGAGGAAAGAGGCTTCTCCCCCTTCTTATTTATACCCTGGTTTACGTAAAAAATTGTATGGAATACTGGGAACATGACCACTTCCTCGGTTACAACCTGGTCACCAAGAAAGGCCTAGAACCAAACCCACTACACTCAGTTAGAAAAACTACAGTCAGGTCTGTCTATCCTTTATGCCCATGCTTCATACATTCACATGTTCTAACCACTTCTGGAATCAAGCTCTAGACTGGCCTCCTAGTCCCAAAATACTTCCGTATTTTTCTGTGTGATAGTACCTTAAAAAATACAGTTACATCAGTATGTAAACGGGGCATTTGGTGTGTCCTCCACATTTGCAGAGTCTTACGTCCCAGTTTCCAAAGACCTTCAGTAAGATAAATTAAGTCTACCCAGAATTCACAGCAACAAGCTGACAAAAACATTGAATTATTTGTACCAATTTTCTGTGCTTTCTATGAACATGATAATAAGTTTGATGAAATTTGTACAACCACATTTAGAACTTCTGCTTAACTAAAATGGTTAATTTCTATATATTTTGCTTAAAAACTAACTGAAACCGAAATTTGGGAAACCAACCATTACAAACAACTTACTTGCCAAACAGGGAGTAGAAAAATTGGCCTCTACCCCAGCCATTGGTATTGAATTACATTTTTAGGATTACTTGGTTGGCTTATACATCACAATTTCTCCTGAAGTCTTTTTTTTCCAGGTAATGTTTTATCATTATGTATCAAATGAATAAACTGAGTTTTGAAAAGACACACTTAAGAAGAAAATTACATCAAAAATACTCTGGAAGGCATAAATAATTTGAATTTCCTTTTTTTAGTAATGTCATATGTGAATATTCTGCAATTCTAACATGCAAAATCTCCAAAAGACCTTCATTAGCAATGTATCAGATAGATTATTAGTCCCAGAGGAGACTAAATGGCAGTCAAAACAACAATTGATCCATTAAGGTACAAAAGGTTACAAACACATTATTTCAGTTTTGTTCATCTGTAATTTGGGTTACATCATTACAGTGTTCTATAATATCTTAAATATGAATGACTTGCTATGACACTGAAATGAAGGTGGAGTAAATATATGGGCAATCTGAAGAACTGTTTCATCAGCAGAGTTTTTGGCCTTTCTTTGTTTGTAATGAAAGAAGATTTACAGACATTACTGGTTATTTTAATGACTTTTTGCTGCGATATTTCCTGAGAAAATAAAAAAAAGGAGAGAAATATTTGAAAGAGATGGAAGGAAGACAAGAAATAATTCATTCATTAATGTTGCAGCTGTTTAGCACAGATTATAGGCAGAGATAATACACACCAGTGATAAAGATGAAACATGTAAACACTCTGGGTAAAGGAATTGAAAGATTATTTGTTTTGTCTATCTTTCATGTTTTACTGGGTGTTGAGAATTACTGTAGAAAAACTAACATACAATGATGTGAGGGTTTTGACTTTTCTTTCCCTCCTGCATTAAGAATTCAAAATAAAAGTTTCTTTTAGTTGCAACTTGACTTGTAACACTAAGTTAAAAATAGAAAATCAATGAAACATAGTGAGATTATCCCCTACAAAAAGGTACTCCTTTAGGAAAAACAAAACTCTAACAATGGTATTGCCTTATTAATAAGAACAATCAAGTAAATCTGAAAAGAACACTTCCTTCTCATAGGGAATCCCTTTTAACATGCAATCAGTGATTGGATTATTTCTAAAATATGGCACAATGCACTAGTCTACCCAAGATTAAAGAAATTAAGCAATTTCTTATGTAAACGAGAGCATGTGTTTTATGTTCCTAAAGGTGTTCTGTTCCATGTTCCAGTGCTAATAAATGAAATATATAGCATAGAAGTGGGAAAGATTAAAATCTTAAAGCTTGTTCACTTAATTTGCTCGTTTAGTAGCAGATTTGCTCATTTAGTAACAGATTTTTTTGTTATGTATAACAATATGAAACACAAAAATCTTATTTAAGGCAGGAATTATGCAAAGAACAAGTATGTGATGTAGTCTACAATTATCTGCTTGTTTTTCCTGGATGTTGAACTCTGTATGCAATAAAGTATGCACTGTGCATTTGGAACATCAGAATTTATGCTGTTAGGGAAGCTTCTCTGTTTACTATTCTGTCATGGTATGGAAATAAATTGACCTTTTCTCCTTTTCTTTTTCAATAGTAAGTCAAAGTTTCTTACATATCATCTTCAAACTGAGACCAATTTAACACTGTTTTTTGTGATTCTTGTATGTTAAAGCTGTTAGGATTGTGCCCTATGCAGCCCTGAGGTCCTGAGCCTTGCCTTAGCTGTGAAAACACTGCGCACAAGCTCAAAAATATGGTCCCAGGGAAGGATTCTGACGGGTAATCAAAACAGCTGAGTGTGTGTCAGGTACAATGGAATTGTTATCAGTTTAGACTCTCACACGCTGCATAATGATTGAGGAACTGAGAGAAACAAATTACCATACCTTGTCTCTGTAAGACCAATTGAAACTAGAGTTTCTTTTCCTTCCCTTAGGTATAAGTTCAGCCTGAAAAACACAAGCTTACTAGTTTTGTATGTTTAAAAATAGCAAAGACTAGAAATTGGTCGGATATCAGATGGAGAGATTGGACCAGATATCAGTCAATGGTCTGGCTAGTATGTTTTTTTATTAATATCTCAAAGTCAGACCTGAATTTTCAATTTCTTATGAGCTTTTTATCTCTTTTCCTCCAATGCATTTTGTGTTTTAAGCTGTGGTTCTTAACTCATTACAAGGTTGACACAATTTTGCAAGATGCAAGAAGATTACATTTGAGGCATTTTCATGACCTTACCAGAGAGATGAGGGTCACTGATCGATAGTTCCCTGGCTTCTAATTTCTATTCATTTTGGAAAATAAGGTGTGATATTCCCTCTTGTGCAGTCAATAGACACTTCATTGACTGCCACAACTTCTCAAAAATCATCAAATGTGTGCCAAACAAAATACTAAGATTAAGCAACTTTAAGTGTTCAACCAGGTAAAAGTTACTAGCTCTGTGTTGAAATTCATATGCAGAAAAATATTTAGTTTTGGCTTCAAATTATTTGAAGAACAACATTCATAGAAGTGGACAAAATTGGGATTTGAAATGCAGTGTTATATTCGTGTATCTATACAAAGATTCCAAAAAGTGTAGGATCTCTTCTGTTTTCATTTTAGTCCATCTCTAATGGAAAAAAAAATACGCATTCGACCTCTCTTTGTTAGAAGACAAGCAAATTCATTGGAGTAACACCAGGGACTAATTTGCTTCCTCTCACACCTACAAATACTATAAATGACTGAAAGAGAACTGCACTTCAGTGAACTAACAGCTCTTGATAAGTGAATAAAAAGATGATGAACTCAGCTTTTCACTGAGAAGCCTCTCATGGAAAGATAGCCTTGAGGTTGATATCAGTCACTCTTCAAAGCTATCAACATCATTCACTTTTTCAAATTGAGACCTCTTTTCTCTCCTTAACCTACTTTAACCTCCTCTTAGAACAAATATAATCAGGTGTTAATACAATGCGGCATGCTGGAAAGGCATATGGCAAAAGAGAAAATTAGCATTTCCTATGATAGAACCTTTGTATTTTCCTTTTTTAATTAGATAACTGGAAGAAAAAAAAAAAAAAAAGAGAGAATAAACCACAAATGGTCTGACTAAACAGAACACCCAAGCAGAAGAGAAACAGCCCCTGTCAGAAGACTTAAAATGCAGTGAAGAAACACATGTATATACTAAGCTATCAGGAGGTGTCAGGACTGGCTCTGGTTGATACATATTACTTATCCTGATTACTGACAATGACAGCACTTCATTCTCAGGAAGCACATAGCAATTTTACTGCTTCCACACTGCAAGTACAGACCAGTGTGTGAATTCACAGTGCATGTTCCCAGACAGCACTTCGTTTTGAGTAAACAAGGATGTAAAATATAGATAGGAGAGTTGAACTCAAGAACATTAAAATGATTCTTCCCAAGTTTGTGCTGCAACCAGTGTACAACCTAATCTGCCACACTAATTTTAAAAACAGACACGGGAGTAAAATATTGTAAAAGGCAGTGTGACACTGTGGTAATGAGTTTGCCAGAAGAAACTTTTCTTTATGCTTCATTTATTTTGTGTTTCTCTGCGATCCCTGTACAGTAAGGAGGACTTACAGTATTTCAGCATTGAGAAGGAAGTGGAAACACTTCTAAGTTCAAAGACAAAGGTGCTACAAGAACATAGGAGACTAGTCACAGATCAAATGGGACTAGAAATGGGAAGAAAACTGAACTCTTAAAGTCAGGCTCTTCTGAAACAATCTTGTAGTAGAAGTATTAGAGGCAAAACAACTTAAGTACTTTTAAAGAGATTGATCACTAAATAAAAGGAATTGTAATAGTGTGTGCATAGTTCCAGATGCCTGTGTCCAATGGCTACATCCACACACTTCCATCTTGCTGTTATCACACTGCAGTCTCTGGAAGTACCTTTGTAGCAATCCAGTTGTGTTAAACACTGTACCACACGGGGTGCTACAAAAACTCAGACATGTTGCACACTTAACCAGACAATGTTGTCACTCATCCCATGATGATTTACCTTTTTCATATGATGGAATCTGACTCATCTATATCACTGTGTATATCCAGTGGTCTTTCTTACATTGTTTCCTTAGCTATGAACACTTCCATTAGCGTAGGTATTTCCCTATGAATTACTACAAGCTGGAGAAAACAAGCAGGTGAGGTAGGTTCACTGTGAGAGGTTTATACGCGAGAAGGTTAGGGAGAGTCCATTCAAACTTTGCAATCAGGAATGAAGGAAATTCTATAGCATGTGTTGACTGGGGCTTTGTGCAAGAAAACAGTCCTGTGAGTAGAAAAGCAATATGCCTTTTGCTATACAGTGTTGACAGAGAAGCATCTAGATAAATCCCATGCATGAAACATGTCAGGTGAGGGCTCCTCATTCCTTATTATCTGAACCTCTGAATGATTCTGTCTGTTTCCGTTGCTTCAGACTTGTATCTCTTGTGCAGGCAGAAAACTTGCACTCTGTCACTGTAATACTGTGGCTATTTGAACACCATGTGAAAGGTTCCTGGCATCTTTCCAAAGTGGTTCAACAGCGTGAGATATTGTGCATACTTATTCCCTGCTGCCACACAGAAAACTCTTCAACAAAATAACTTCGCCACTTTTGGACAGTAACTGACAAGCTGAGAACTTGTATCAGCCAGGGTCTCACTGATAAATTCCTTAGGAGAAAGTGCAAAAATCTAGCTAGTCAAATATAATCACAGGGAGGACTCACAGGCAGTTTATCCTAGTTCTTATCACCAGTCACTCTGATACTTGAAACTAACCTTATTTCACTACTTTAAAGGTCGGTGTTCTGTGAGCAGAGGTTCATTCTGAATACTGTAGCTGTGTTGCAACAGACTTCACAGTTCTGCTATGTCAGGTTCAGTGCAAGGTCTATTAGTGCTGATAATTGTGATATGTGTCTAACGAATAGCCCAGGTAAACTTTTTTATTTTAATATTGGCTATACATTAATATTATTTAAATATTCCTAAATAATGTATTCAGCAAATTTTTAAAGTTGTATTATTGTGTAAGATGCTACTAGTAAGTTCATTGTCCACTTTTTACATGCATAACATATTTTGCTCTAAAACATATCTGTGACAACCCTTAAGGAAAAACATTGTATAATGGTCTGAACAGATTGGAGGTTTTATGTTGAAAAAAAAATCCAATGGAGGATCAAATATGATCATTAAATTACTTCAACTTTGAATCTATTATTAACCACAAAAAGCCCTGTGCCACCCAGTTGTTTCAGGCTCATTACAGTAGTGTTCTTTGTTACACTGCTCTAAGCCTTCTTGCAAAGGTGGCAAGGTGGGAGCAGTCTAAGAGAGATGGATATTATAATGTTTATAAAGAGAAGAATTCGGCTTTTAGTCATCCTAAAGTGTCTCATGTTCTGAGTGCCCTGTTGCATTAGAGAATGGTGAATAATCCATCTATAATTAGTCATGTTTTGATCTTTCTATAATTCTAATATGCTTTCCTTTAGAACAAAGAGAGAATTGCTCTTTCTCTCTTCCTCGCTGATATACAGCTTTGTTAAAAAGCAGATGGAATATTTTTCTAACCTTTCCCCATATCTTCTGCTGGAGACTAGTGTATTCTGTAACAAATTACTTGTGGTTCTGGGATGGATGACTTTGCAAATATAATATGCGTTACACTGAATAAAAATGAATCCATTCAAAAAGACTACCAAAAGAATTATAATGTTCTATTGTCACTATCTTAAAATATATCATTCTTTTTCAAAGAAATGTGTTTGTGTATACATCTAAAGAGCCATGTATGTTTTCATGTCATGTCAGAGAGAGAGAAAGAGAGGGCATGGGATCACAACAGTGTGAGTTTTTTGAAATCAAGCCTAGTCTTATTGATTACACCATTTACTAATTTGGCCCAAGGTGAGCTATTTAGTGAAATAACATCAGAAAGGTCTAAGTGATGAAGCAGAATACATCCTATGAGTTATAATGTGAACAACATTCCCAATAATATTAGCTGGGTAATAGCTCACAAAAGAAGTAATTTTCTTCATTCTCTTTCTGGACACATGATTCACATTACAGAACCAGTTAATGGGACTAATGCATAGGAGAACATGCAGTGAAGTACTATGCCTGGGAAGCATAGGGAGGCTCAACTTAATTAAGAAAGGCCTTTAAAAAAAATCGAGGGGATAAAGAAAAAGGAAAATGCTGATTGATGTGACATGAAACTGCTGAATTTCTGAACTAGAATATGTATAGATTACAAGATGTCTCACAGGTGGAGGTTAATTTTCTGATAACTGAAAGTGAAACCCAGTCTACAATCTCTTAATATTGTGCTTGTGTTATTGTTTGCTTTTGGGGTTTTTTACACTTTCAGCTATAGCTAGTTTGATTAATACTTCTTCGAAAAAGAGTGAAACTGCATGTGCTGTCTCACTTCCCACACATATATATGTCAAGCCTTTTCAGTCAGAAATGGTATCAAAACTTAGTATTGCCATTATCCAGCACTTTCTACTACAGAAGGTTGTTCAGCATGTCATATACCAGTATCAAATTTTATATTTGATCTGAAAGCTTATTCACTCTGTATGTATCTAAGGGTGGTAGATAGAGTGTTTTTTATATTTCTCCCGCCAAAATCTTCCTAATAATTGAATATATGCTTTGCAATATTCTGTTAAAAGAGGTATAAAAATTTAATTTTATGTTCAAGTTTTATTCATCTATCAGTGTTGGAAACACTGCAACCCCCTTTGTAGGACAGTACCTGGCAACTATTTTACAGGTAGGCAGTGCAATTGAGTTTCATTTCCTTGGACACAACCGTAAGAAATAAGAGACACAGTGAATCATACGGACTTCCTGACAGTTATCAGCTTGAAGACCTGGATAAATTGTTTCTTCTGAGTATTCTCATTAAGGAAAAAAAAATAATACACTAATACATTCTCTTTGTATGAGAATGTGGAGTACATTATGCACATTGCAGTTTCTCTTACTGTTCCTTGTCACCAGAATCACTTTTTTTAATTATTATTTTATTTTGTAGAAAAATACTTTAAAATCTTCTTATGTCTTAAAATCTCTGGGGACTGCATTTGGGTATTGTAGTTTAACCTCACTAGGCAGCTATGCCCCACACAGCTACTTACTCACTATCTCCTCAGAGAAGCTGGGAAGAGAATTAGACATGCAAAAGTGAGAAAACCTGTGGGTTGCGATACAGACAGTTTAAAAGGTAAATCAACAGCCATATATGCAAGCAAAGCAAAGCATCCCATGTGCAGGCCATGTACTAAATCATACTTGATGGTTGCATTGGAAGACAAACTCTGTAATGCTGAACGTTCCCCTTTTTTCGCTTTCAGATGCTTCTCACAGGACATGTCTACCAGTCCTTCCAAGGCTTGTCCTCTGCTGGATGTGTTCAGTATTCTCAAACCGTGGGGCCCAGAACTGCTCACAGTGCTCCAGGTGAGACCACACCAGTGCCAAGTGTACTAATGCCCTCTGTTGACTATCTGTCTGTGCTGTGTTTGATGCACCCCAGGATGGGGTTTGCCTTCTTGGCTGCCCAGGCACACTGCTGACTGATGTGGAGCCTGCTACTTACCAGGACCTCTTTGACAGGCACACCCAAACCTAGCAGGGATCCAGGTCCTCCAGCTGGTGATCTATGACTTACCTCAGTCGTGTAATGGTTGCTTCAGTCATGTAACACCCACTAGCCTCTGTGCAGGCTGACACCCAAAATATCTGCATGGTGGCTGTTGTGGGACAAAAGGTAAGGCCCCATGAGGGTTAACATCACCATATTTGACTTCAAATCAGCTTTGACCAGGTTATAAGTGGAGCCCTGCCAGGGGAATCTGCTGAATCAGTCCTTGGAGCACAGGTTTGAAGTTTCCCCTTGACAGGGAAAAGTACACCGCCCAAGGTAACTGCTCAAGGAATTGGAGCCTTGCCTTATTGGGTGAGTGATAATTCATTCTGTATTACTCTTCTAAAACCTTAAGAATTCTTAAGTCAGTCATGTAGTATCAATTCCATTTGAGATCACAAATCTGTAATCAAATGTTGATGGAGCTTTAATTAGTTTAATTGGTTTATTTGGATAACTAGTTTATAAATAAATCTCATTTGAGTATATTATTTGTCTCAATTTTATAAACCTCCATGACATTTTAATTGGCTTAGTCAGCAGAATGTCAATAGAAGAATTGCTATGGAGGCACAACTGCACTCCTTTTCCCCCAGGAATTAAATGGGAGAAGGAGAAGTGGGTCAATATGACTGCAGAAGTAGAAAGTAGAACAATGCCACAAAACTACTGAGATGGTAAAAGCAAAGGAGCACTGTGTGCCATCCTGGGGACACATCTAATGCAGGTATAGAAGAACTTAAGCAAACAGGAAAAGATAGATGTCTTACAAGGAGAACTGAAAAGAGAAAGAGAGAAAACACATCTATTAGAACAAACAACTGAAATCACACTACCACAGACAAAAAACCACCCAAAACCACCAAACGCCACAAACCCCTTCACGGTGCAAATCCAAAATTAATCATGGGAGCAGACCCCAAGGATTGGGCTGGGGACATTTGGAGAGGTTCTGATTCAGATGGTTCAGAAGAAGGAGACAAACTGGAAGGCAGGGAAGTACAACCCCTTATTAAGAAATGGAGATTCACAAGTCTCCAAAGCGATCACCTCCATACTGCTGTCCATACAATCCCATGAACAGGACCAGAACTTGGTGAACTACAAGCTTTGTGAGAGGACCTGACGGAAATTAAATACTGGAAGCTGAAGTTTGGGATATAGGCTGCCCAGTCTTCGTGGTGAATTTTTGCCAATGGTACACTGGTAAGAAACTTTATATACGTGTTCCCGTGGGTCCACAGTAAATAAGTTTAGAATTTCTCATTGGTACAGGAGCCCAGATTATTGTTTTAAATATGTGACAGGCTGACGAGTTAAGAATTAAACCATCAAGCATAATGGGTCCAAGGGGTGTAGCAAAAACCTATTCCTCAGTCAGAGCTCAACTCTGCCTATCCAGAATAAAGAGAATGACATCCGTGAAAGCAGATCTAAGCCCTCATAAGGCATACTAGTGGACAAGCAACAGTACAGAAAAATGAACTAATGGCCTAAAAGACATGGTGATATCTTACAAAACATTTAGGATGTATGATTATTGCATGTGGTCTTCATTGTCAATTACTGCTGGGTAAAAGGTGAGAACCCAAAGAACCCAGCTTTTTGCCCTACTATGCCACTGGTAAGTGACATCTCTATATTTGATCAAAGGGGTCAATTCCCATTTAGAATGCATGTGGGAAAACCCTTTGTGAGACATAGGATTAATATATTAATCATTAATTATTAAACAAATATGAGAGGAAAGAGAAACCAGAATATGGGCTTTCCCTATAGCTTCCTCTTCAAAGCAGAATTGGCTTATATAATTAATTTTAAAATATATTAGAAAGATGTATGCAAATGTTTTCCACCTTTCTTCCATTTGTTTGTTTCCAGCCTACCCACTGTCATTTGTCTTAAGTTTCTTTCCTGTCCTATACTGAATTCAGAGCATGAGAAAAGTAACAACAATTTTCTTCCTGAGACTAACTTGGAGAGAAATGGTGTCTCAGTGAAATTTTTCATTAATATGTCTTATGCCTATGAGGTAAAAATCTTTGGAAGTGCTTCACATGTGCATTTAGAAGACCTTACTTGAAAGAACTTGGGTGTAATCTAAAATGGATAGACAGTCTTAAGCTCATTAGGTGACTTCTGGCATATATGATTTGTAACTAACAGAACATATCAAAGGATCTCTCACAGTCCAGGAATAACTTCATAGGTATGCATGTTTTTAAAGCTGTTACATGCTTAGTAGTCTGTATTTTATATTTCCAGATTTTTATATTCAATAAAACACACTTATTTGTCATATCAGAAGTGGACCATAATGGTGTCTTTTACATGGAAATGTAGCCATATATTCCTTTTGTGTAGAAGTGTCAATACAAAATCTACTGTGCAAGAATTCATATTTAGATCTAGATTGTTGGCTACTCTTTCCTTTAAAATACCTAGAGAGCTCTAATTATAAATAAATCACATATTTCAGTCTTAAAGAAATGCATAGGAACTACCTGAAAAATTGATAATGATTTCTTTCCCATAGAGAAACTAAAATTAATTTCAACTCACAAGGTATATCTCAGCATAGGTATAATAAATAACAAAAAGCACAAAGATAAAATGGATTGTTTAATGGAAGTCTTGAGTTTTAGAGTCTGCATTAAGTATTGTATTATAGTTGAAGAAACAATCAAAACTTTCTTCAGGCTTGTTTTCTTTCTCACACAGTACCTTACATGAAGCGCTCTGATTTAAGCGGATTGAAATACTGTGACAGTTCAACAAATGGCTTCAGCATGACCTAACTAAATGTCCTCCCCCTTCATTAAGGGGATGCATGACTGAAATGCTGCAATGGATGGCTACAAGCCCTTCAGAACAGACAGGCGAGGAAGGAGAGTCTGTGGGGTGTCTCTGTACATTAGGGAGGTTTTTGACTGTATAGAGCTCAAGGATAGTGATGATAAGGTTGAGTGCCTATGGGTAAGAATCGGGGGAAGGCTAACAAGACAGAGATCCTGGCGGGAGTCTGTTATAGACCACCCAACCAGGATGAAGAGGCAGACGAACTATTCTATAAGTGGCTGGCAGATGTTTCATGATCACCAGCCCTTGTTCTTGTGTGAGACTTCAACCTGTTGGATGTCTGCTGGAAACTCAACACAGGAAGGAGGAGCCCGTCTAGGAGGTTCCTGAGTGTGTGGAAGAGAACTTCCTATTATAGATGATAAGTGAGACTACCAGGGGTGGTGCTCCACTAGGCCTGCTGTTTACAAAGAGAGAAGGCTGATGGGAGATGTGGTGATTGAAGGCCGTCTTGGGCACAGCTACCAGGAATTGATACATCTTTTAGTATTTGGTGATGTAAGGAGGGAGAGTCAACAAAACCTCTACCCTGGATTTCTGAGGGGTGTACTTTGGTCTATTGAGGACACTGGTTTGAAGAGCGCCTTGAGAAGCAGCCTTCAAAAATGAAGCAGCCTTCAAAAATAAAGCAGCCCTGGAAGGCTGGAATCTTGACAGTGCAGGAGCAGACTGTCTCTGCGTGCCGAAAGACAAGCTGGCAAGGAAGATCAGATTGGCTGAGCAGGGAGCTTTCACAGGAACTCAAAGGAAAAGGAGGATGTGTGAGCTTTGGAAAAATTGTCAGACAACTCAGGAAATGTTTAAGGATGTCATTAGGTCATGTAGAGAGAAAATTAGAGAGGCAAAAGTTCAGTTAGAACTTAATCTATCCAATTCAGTAAAAGATAACAAAGTGTTTTTATAAAAAACTCTGATAACAAAAGGAGGACCAAGGAAAATAATTCTTTATTGGATGCCTGGAAAATATAGTCACGAAAGATAAGGAAAAGACTGAGATACTTAATGCTTTCTTTTCATCAGTATTCAACAGTAAGACTGGTTATCCTCAGGGCTACTGGATTACTGAGCTGGTAGATGGGGATAGGGAGCAGAATAGATCTCCTGTAATTCAGGAGGAGGTAGTTAGTGACCTGCTGTACCACTTAGATACTCACAGGTCTATAGGATCAGAGGAAATTCATCATAGGGTGGTGAGGGAGCTGGCAGAAGAACTTGCTAAGCCACTCACCATCGTTTACCAGCAGTCCTGTCTAACCAGATAGTCCCCAAGATGACTGGAGGTGCCAAACTGACGCCCATCCACAAATAGAGCCAGTAGGAGGATCCAGGGAACTACAGGCCTGTCAGACTGATCTCAATGCACAGCAAGGTTATGAAGCAGATCATCTTGAATGTGATCACACAGCATATACAGGGCAATAAAAGGATCAGACCAAACATGGGTTTAGCAAAAGGTAGATCCTGCCTGACCAACCTGTTCTTCATTTATGACCAGGTGAATTGCCTAGTGGATGAGGGGAAGGCTGTGGATGTAGTTTACCTGGACTTCAGCAAAGCCATTGATATCATCTCCCATGACATTCTCCTGGAAAAGCTGGCAGCCCACGGCTTGGACAGGGGCACTCTTGATTGGGTTCAGAACTGGCTTGATGACTAGGCCCAGAGTGGTGATGAATGGTGCCACATCCAGTTGGTGTCCAGTCACTAGCAGTGTCCCCTGGGGATCAGTGTTGGGCCCAGTTCTGCTTAGTATCTTTATTGATGATCTGGATGAGGGGATCGAATGTACACTTAGTAAATTTGTGGACAACTCCAAGCTGGATGGGAGTGTTGATCTACTAGAGGGTAGGAACACCCTGCAGAAGGATCTGAACAGTCTGGATCAATTCGCCAAAGACAATGTATGAGGCTCAACAAGTGCTGGGTCCTGCTCTTGGGTCAGAACAACCTTCTGCAGCGCTACAGGCTGGAGGCAGGGTGACTGGAAAGCCACCCACCAAAGGACCTGCAGGTGCTGGTCCGCAGAGGCTGAACGTGAGCCGGCAGAGCCCAGGTGGCCAAGAAGGCCAATGGAATCCTGGCTCGGATCAGGAATAATGTGGTCAGCAGGACCAGGGAAATGATTCTTCCCCTGTACTCAGAGCTGGTGAGGCCACACCTGGAGTACTTTGTCCAGTTCTGGGCCTCTCAGTTCAGGAAGGATATTGAGGTGCTGGAGCAAGTCCAGAGAAGGGCAGTGGAGCTGGTGAAGGGTCTGGAACACAAGTCCTGTGAGAGGCAGCTGAGGGAGCTGGGGGTCTTTAGCCTGGAGAAGCGAAGGCTCACAGGAGACCTTATTGGTCTCTACAATAACCTGAGAGGTAGTTGTTGCCAGGTAAGGTCATCCTCTTTCCCAGGCAAGTAACAGGACAAGAGGACATAGCCTCAAGCTGCCCCACCAGTGAAGGTTTAGGTTGGACATCAGGAAGAATTTCTTCACAGAAAAGGGGATTAGACATTGGAATGGACTGCCCGTGGAGGTGGTGGAGTCACCATCCCTAGAGGTGTTCAGGGAAAGACTGGATGTGGCACTCAGTGACGGTCTTGTTGACATGGTGGTGTTTGGGTCATAGGTTGGACTCAATGATCTCAGAGGTCTTTTCCAGCCTAATTGATTCTGTGATTCTGTAAGTTCTCACACTGCTTTATTTGAGACCTTTTTAGCAAAAGCTCTGCCAATTTATATCTGACTTGTTTTTTCCCTTTTCATAATTGAATTGTTATTTTATTTGCTCTTTAGCAGTGACTATCAGTCTAATTTAATGTAACCCTATCCAGGTTACAGCATAAGACTGTGAGAGAAAAGAACAAAAGTTCTTTATACCAGCTGCAAACAAAATAGGAAATTAAAAAACTTTAAGAAATTTAAAATATAAATGCATTTCTAAGAGCAATAGGTGAGTGTTTCAAGGCTTCTATGAAAATCTATGCTTTATTCTCAAAACACCATACTTTTTCATACTTAGGAATGGAAAAAGAAATTTCCAGTATTCAACAGTCTGTACCTAGGTTTTTATACAACCATTTTGCTCTCACCTCTATTTCTCTTTCCCCAGTCTTTGCCAAGCAGTTTCAAAATTCAAATCAAAAACTTGGAAAAATTATGAATGAAATTGTAGCAATTTATTTGTGGGAATTACCGTGTTCTTTAAAAGACATTTGAATACCTACAATGCTTACAGTATATGTAGTTACAGAGCCTTGAATGACTGTGAGTTGTCAGTTATACTAGGTCTTCTCAACTATATAAAGAGAAAAATCTTATTAAATAGTTGGTTTTTACTGTGCTGCACTGCCTTTTAGTGGATAATTTGCATTGAACAATGGAAAATTCAGTGACTTACACATTATGGCTGTTTCTCCACCATGGAAGTAAGCACTATAAAAAAAAGTCTTGTTAAAATTATCTGCTATGGTAGACAAAAATTTTTGTGATAAACCACTTGAGAACTATAACTACATTACCAAAGCCAACAGGGTCATGATGCTAGAGAACGTCAGTAACAGGAAACAGAGGATGATCTTATTATGTCAATTCTGTAACAGGATTTTAGGCACTGCATTCAATAGTACAATCAAGAGTCAATATGTTAAATAATGCAGACAGAAATATTTTAATCTCTAAAGTTCCTTTTTTGCATTGTTGCTTTTTTTTAATGAATAACAATACATATGATACAAATGCATATGCACTAGAAAGTTTTGTAATTGCTTAAAAACATGTTACTCAATTGAATATGAAAAAAACAAGGGGTTTGTATGTTCTTTTATGATTATACATTTCTATAGCATTTTACATTGTTCTTTCATTTAATCTATGCAATTTA
The DNA here is from genome assembly GCA_013396775.1 of Cephalopterus ornatus. NCBI lineage: Eukaryota > Metazoa > Chordata > Aves > Passeriformes > Cotingidae > Cephalopterus > Cephalopterus ornatus. The sequence continues at coordinate 15,187 of VZRE01007125.1, forward strand.
AAGGTAATTCATGCTTTTCTATAAGGTCACACTTTAAAAAGCTTTTATAGCAAGTGGACCATGACTGCTCAATATGCCTACTAAAATCAGAGATTTTATTCATTACAGAGGAGGTGTGCTTATTGCTCTAATAGAAAGACACTCATGGTTCTTCTGTTAAAAACAAAAACAAAATCCCTGGTATATCTACATAGAGGCTAGCAAGAAATTAACCTGTAAAGCTGTAGGGCAATGGTTTCTATTCATTCCACATGCAACTTTCCATTAAAATTAGAAACAGCATTTCAGCTCCTGGATCCTGATGCTTATTGTGCAGTGAAAGTCTAAAAGGGATGTTCTATATTCATTCTGTGTGCAAAATTGCCACAGATGTCAGCAGAAGAAAACAAATGAGTTTAGGATTTGCCGCGTTGGTATAGTAAGTCAGACTAATAATTCATTTAGAAACGATCCCAGGCCCTTGAGCATCTGTGGAGTTAAGACAAGGGCAACTTTCTTGTAACCTCAGGGGAGAAACTAACCCCTATCTTAAGCTTATGCAGACACCTATATTTTTCTTCCCTCCTTAAGCATAGTCACACTTTCACTTTAGTTCAAATGCCACATATTTGTCTCAGAGGGATATAAATGGACTGAGCATACAAAATATACCAATGAAATATTGGGCAGTAGAACTGGGAAAAGGAGTATTCTTCTCTACTAGCTAAATGACAGGTACCTTCAGGTCTTCAAAGCTCTCTAATATTTCCCAAATGACAATATAAAATGCAGCTAATGAGAATTAATATCTGCCATAACAGAAAGAGCTACTCCCTAAGCAAACTTATCTTTTCCTTCCCTCAGTGATGGACCTCCGAGGAGCACAACGTTTCCAGACTACAAAAAACTTGGGCATTACTTGTAGGAAATTATGTTTATGTGCACAAACAACTCCAAATTTTAAAAATGGACGTTATTTAGCCATTTTAACCACATTTCATCATTGCCCCAACCTCAAACTACAGCTACTCTTATATCTACTATTACCTAGCTTTGATCAGTAATCTTTTCTAGCAGCCACATATTCCTGATTTGTCAAATTTTCATTTTGACTTCAAAGTGAAAAAGAATTTTTATCTATCACTTAGACAACCTGATGTGATCAATTTCCTATTACCTGACAGAGGGAGCAGTAAATAAATCAAATGAGTATGTATATATATAGATAAAGGAGTAGCAATAATACAGTTTGGTAGGGAAAAAAAAATGTCAAAAAATATTCAATTCACATGGGTTGAAAACTTCACTTCTGCATTTGAGAACCATCCAGGGGCAAAGTATAAAACTATTGTCAATTTTTGCTTCAGAATTAAATGTTTTACATTCCACTAAGATCTCAAACTGCTTTACTAAACATCAGATCTGGAATCAAGTTTTTGAACTGTTGAAGTTTCTTGAACTTTTCTCTTTAAAAAAAAAAACCAAAACAAAATCAAAACAAGCAAAAAAACCCCAGCCAACCAACCAAATTAAAAAACCCCTCACTTTAAAACACTCCCTTGCAAAACTAATCAACTAAATAAATAAAAAGCCCTCCACCTGGCACTAGGAAAGAAGAGGTTACTTAACAATATAAAATCAAATATCGCAATGAGCCAAAGATGTAGCTATACAATACAACTGTAATCCTTCTGCACTAAGAAGAAAATAATCAGTCTAAGGTAAAATGAATCTGTGGTTGTTGTGGTTTGTTGGAGAAACAGTAGACTGTGGTTGCCATAAGTGCTCTGACAAAATGCATAAGCTTGCCAGGTAGGATGCTGATACTGAATCACTGGTCATAATGTTAATAAAAATTTAATGCAACTTTTAAATTATCTCATATAATCAAATGGAATGGGATTGTATTTTAAAATATATTGTTCCTGCTGTTGGGTTCTGCAAAACAAATATACCAAACTGACACACACCCTTTGGCACTTTTATGCTTTCTTCAAGATTTGAAAGAAAAAATAAATCTGTGAATGAAAGAGCTTATCAAAGATACAGGTATTTACATACATTTTCTCTGAGGTATACTCATTTCAGAGGAAACACCTTTCTATGGGCAGCACTGGAAATAAACATGTAGTTACTGAAAACCTAATGTAAACCTATTGTAAGTTTGCCCTTATTAAAGATATTATCCAGTCTTGTCTCCTTGTTATGTTGTTGTTTTAGAAAACTAATGTAGCAATGAATAAAACCATATTTATCAGTTCATATTTATCAGTTCATATTCCTTTCAATGTCTCTTACACTTCTGTTTTGGTTTAATTCAATTTCCATTTCTATTCAGCTAGCTAATAATTGTCTCTTGCTAAGCAAGAAGGTATTTTCAATTTGTACTCAGACAGACAGACTTTTTTCACACACTTTGTCTGTAAAGCCACCTATGACTTCTGAAAACACTCCTCGAAAGAAAATGAATGATAAATATATGCTGTATTTTTGACAGAAATGTTAGATGGGTGCATAATACTTGCTAGAGGAACTAGCAACAACTTCAATACTGGCCATGGGGTTATCTGAACACCTGCTTACCTGTTATTTTCCTAGAGAATTTAGTTTTCCTGTTCAGAGACTTCATTTGACTATTTCCTGCTCAGGGTGTGGTCAAAAATCATAAGAAGCAGCCTGTAATTATGCTAACAAATCTAATACAACCTTTATCACTTTTTCCTTCTACTCAGCTTGCTCCTTTCTTTCTCTATGCTTCCATATCACCCATTTGAATTACTTGGCAAAACTGACAGCATCCAGAAAAGAATACTCTATCGTTGCACACTTTCCACCCCAACACTTATGAGTATGAATATCAGCGTATTTAATGTAAATAGAAACTTTGGTGATCTACACATTTAGGTGAGACCCAACAAGCCTTTTAGCCTCCAAGTACATTGGAAATGAAATATTTTCTGTGCCAGTGCTATTATTAGAGTCTCTCTTCTTGTATAGGCTGCTTTAAAGCCTTGCCATCAAATGCAGTCAATACTGTGATTTTTGATTTGCATTGATAAGATTTGATATAGATTTTGTCTCAATATAATTTGAGTTTGCAAATGCTTTTATAAAAGCTCACTGATGTTATTAGATCTGAGAAGAATAGGACAAATCAACACAGGTGATGAAGTGTGAGCTGAAACAGATACAGGCATTAAAGATATATTCTTTTGTAGACCCATAACTTTTTTCCAGTTTCTTTTGGGCTTTTTGGATTATTCTAAATTCTGTTCTAACATTTGCAGACTAGAGGAAAGTAATGCAAATTTTATTTTTTTTTAACAGTATTGCAGGTGAGCAGAATTCAAACAAGTTGATGCATGGCACATCTGCAGCAGAAGTAATGTCTTGGACTCTTTGTTTTTAGAACTCTATTTGCTATATTTTCCTCTCTAAAAAAAATTACTTTCCTAGTAGACTTTTTTTCCCCCTCATATCTAGGTTAACAACAGGACAAAAAAAGGAGATGGGTGGGCAAAAAGAGTTCACGATGTACGCCATGTTCCAAGTACGAGGAGAACTTAGGAGTCATCATCTCTGTGTTGCTTGGTTTAATGGTACTTTGGGTTAGAAAATGTTCAGTCAAAACATAAAATACCATGAAAGAAGATACCTAAAGAGGTTTGAGCTTCTACAGAAAAGTTTAATATATAGTAAGTTGGTTGTTTTTTTTTTTCGTTTCCTTGTTTTTTTGGGCTTTTGTTCTGAACTGAGCACATAGGGGTGGACTTATCACAAGAATAAAGAATTACACCACTGCACTTCTGTGTCAGCTTCAGATTCTTGCTTTCAAATACAGAGCCATGAGTACTTTTAGAAGGGAAGTTTAGAATAACTGTTGATAAGGTAAAACAGTATAAGCTAATCAAGCCTTTTTCTTTCATTCACTAAACTTTCTGCTGGAAAATCTCCATCCTTCTTTTGCTTAACAATACTTGAAACAAGTGAAGATCAGTCTCACAATGGAAAATGGTGGCTCTCTAGTTATTTGGAAGTAACACTACTTGTTATGCATAGAATATACTCACACAGCTTTTTTCTAGATTAAAAATTTAAATGAAATTATGCTATTGTTTTACTTAGCAATTTAATCTCTAACTATATTTAGGCAAGTTGTGAACAAAAAGACCCTGAAATGATAATCACATCAAACTAATTTTGCTTAACAAAGAAATAAATTCTGCTACTCTTTCTCTTTATGTAACCTTTGTTATATGTCAGTCCCAGAGAGCATATCAAGAAACTAGGTAATTGAATAAGTTTTGCCATCACTCCCTCTTGCTCAGATGATGGGCCACAGGTCAAACTATCATACAATTTAAAAGCATTTCCAAAAATTAACCCAATATTCTTGATTGGCATAATATCAATTTCTGCTATGTTTCCTCTAGTGGTGATTATCAAAATCAATGCCCTAAGAAAAAATCATTATTCCTTCCCACTCACTTTCAGAAACTCATAAACAATTAGATCTATGCAAGAGATTGCTCTCTCTATGCACACAGTTTTAGAGGTAAAAAAACAACTGCTGATGTTGTAGGCAGTATTAAATACAGATGAATTCCTAAAACTAGCTTGCAAGCATAGGATTACCTTTCTTCAAGTACTTACAATTCTGCTGATGCTTCTAGTAATTCATCAGTTAAGCTTCAGAAGTGGGCTGCTTGTCTGGGGATATTAAAAAGCTTCCTTGTCAGCAAGCATCAAAGCCTCATAGTAGAGGAATAACACAGGAGTAGGGAACAAATAGGCATAAGCTGGTTAAATTGGGACAATATCTTGAGTGGTTTATCTCCATTTTCCTACTCTATCAAATAGGAGGTGCTGTGGAAAAAAAATGGATTTTATTGGACTGGGTTCATGAATACACCAAGAAATCTACATCTTATATAGATATAATTCTTATGCAGACCTGAAACACTCACCCATGGAGAGGAAATAGAGGGAACAGTTTACACATGTATCCAGTAGGGATCAGGAAAGCATTTCTTAACTCACTCTAATGTAATATAAACTCCTTACTGTATTTTTTAATAACATCATTTGCAATTTATATGAAAACATTCTCCAAGGAGATGGGAACGTTAGACTAAATTCAACCCTCAAAATTTCTCAGGAAAAATGTTGTATCTATGAGGCATCAAGTTAATATTATTTCATCACATTCTCTCTCTCTCTCCTTCTCCCTGCCTTATGAATGCTGAATTCCTTCCTGACAGCTGCAAATGATCATCTAGCATGATGGAGCATATACCTGCCCAAGAGGTCGGGTGGCTAAATCATTTTGTGAAGAAGTGGACTTGAAACTTCTTAGGCGAAAACAGAATCTGGAGTAAAACTTCCTACTGTGCGGTCCTCTAACACATTTTATTCTTTAATAAATAAATAAATAAATAGAATATATAATAATATATAGTCATCAATATATTTTCTAAAGTGTTCTGTCTTACTTATATATATTAGATGAGCTCTGAGTCAAGTGCAATGCCTAGCTTTTGGTTTCAGTCTGATCTAGGTAAAATACTTGCTGGATAGTTGAGTCACATCTACCGCAGCACACATCGAGGAAGAGCTATAAGTCTAAGAAAAAAAGAAAGAAAGAAAGAGATAAATGGAGAAAGACAGAAAGAAAGGAAAAGAGAAGGACAGAAAAAGATCAAGAAAAGGAAGGAGGGAGGGGGGAGTGAGGGAAGGAGGAAGGAAGGCAGAGAGGGAGGGAGGAAGGAAGGAAGGAGGAAAGGAAGAAAGGAAGGAAGGACTTTTTATCCACAGAAAACTTCAGTGCTGTAGATAAAGAGTGTTATAGGAGAACACTGCTCCTCCTCTCTTTATGCCTGAGTTTCTTTCAGTAGTAAGTCCAGAGTTAACTGGAGAATAGTACATCACCATGCACAGTGTAGAATCACATCCTAGTGCCTTGCTTATCCATTGGAGCACTCCCCAACATTAACATAAACACAACAGGGATTTTCAGGTTTAAAAATTGAATGTGGGTGTCTTTAAACTCCAAGTTCTTATCTGGGTTGGTGTATACAATAGAATTGTTACTCAGAAATTATTAACGTCCAATAAAAATTGACTTTTTAATTTTCAGGAAAGCCAAAGCACATACTCCACATTACTTCTCTTTCTAGCACTATTAAATATTAACAAATATTACATGTTGGAGATGTTGACTCACAAGGATAGTACTCCAAAATTTTAAGTTCAGAGCTGATTTGTTACTAAGTCTTTGAAGAAATTATTTCAGCTTAATAAGGCAAAAAAAATTAATATTGGTCTCAGTAATGAATTTGCCTTCTAGGACAGATCAGGAAGGAGGGCTAGAGGACTTCTCCTCCGTGTAAAAAAAAACAATTGGTTGCACAGAGGTGTCTCTGAAGAAGAGTGATGAATGGGTGGACAGTTTCTGGGTAAAATTTAGGGTCGAAGACAACAAATTAAATTTCATTGTTGGTGTTTACTACAGGCTACCTGAATAAGGAAGACTTAATAGCAAGCATCATGATTGCATACTCGGAGCCTGCTGAAAGACTTCAATCAGCCTGACATCTGCTGGAAAAGAGGCACAGTAAGCTGTAAAGAGTCCAGGGGAATCCTGAAGTGTGCTGAGGGTAATTTCCTAATCCAGATGACAGACTACCCGAACAGAAGAGAAAATTACTACACTTGTTTCTTACCAACACAGACAAACTAACTAGAGAGGTCAAGACTGGTTGCAACTTTGGCTTAAGTGATCATGACCTGGTGGAATTCACACACTTGAGGTATGTGGGCCAGGTTATAACTAGTCAGATACTGAATTTTCAAAGAACAAATTATCAGTGGTTTAAGGAATGGGAATCCCTGGGAAACTGGTCTCAAGGAAAAAAGAGCTGAACAGAACTGGCAGCTCTTTAAGAACTCTATTCTTAAAGCACAAGAGCTCTCAATTCCCACACGTAAGAAATTAAACAAGGATGGTAGGAGGCCAGCATGTCCTCAATAAGAACCTCCTGGTTAAACTAAAATGTAAGAATGTAAGAATAAAACACACAGGCAGAGGCAACAGTGACATATATCCCGGGAAGAGTATAGGGACGCTGCCCAAGAATGTAGGGATGGGAACAGGAAAGATAAGGCACAGCTGAAGTTGCAAGCTCACCAGAAATGCGAAGAATAATAACAAGGGCTTTTGTAAGAAAATGAAGATTAAAGAAGATATACTTGATGAACGAAATAGGAGAACTCACAACAATTGGCACAAAGAAGGCTGAAATACTCCATAATATTTTTTTCTTAGTTTTCAACGGTTATATGTCTTCTTGCCTCTCAAGTTCCTTAACATCAAGGCGGGGATGGAGCAATGAAGTAAGATCAGATTTGAGAACACATGAGTCTCCTGAAAATGTACAAGTCCATCTGAGAGTCTTGAGGAAGTTGTCTGACATAATTGACAAGCCACACATTTGAAAAGTCATGACAATCAAGAGAAATCTTTTCTTTCTTGCTAATAAGTAAAAAAACTAAAACGATCTAGAAAATGTTTAACCTCCAATACGACCTCAGTTCTCTGTTAGCAAAATAGTTAGTTTCTCTCTGTTTCTCTCCTGAGCAGTATGGAAGAGAATAACGAATTTAGAGCCCAGGAAGGAATTTGTACTGTGCATTGCTGGTTTGTAGCCTTCTGAAATGGCTTGCCTAAAGATTTATTGCAATTGATTGGAAAAATAATTATATGCTTTTCAATAGACACTAAAATCTCTCCATATAAAAATGCAATGTCTCTTAATTAAAAAAAAAAAAAAGAAAAAAAAAGGAAGAAAGGAAGAAGCAAAGTTAAGTACCTGCTTCAAGCTGATCTAAATTGAAATATTCCATATATTCAAGTCAAGCTGCTATGTTTGATTTTGGGTTTACGATACTCATTCTATGTTTTTCTCTGCTGACAGAACGCTTAATGGAACCAGTGTTTCATTTGTGTCATACTTTTCTTCTCTCCTAAGGTCTAGTCATCCTACAGCTGATGTACAGCTACTGTGATATAATGCAGACTTCAGCACCCTGAACTACTGCAGGGCATTAGTGTATCCCAGAATTTATGAGTTGGCTGAGGAGAGTCAGTTATAAAGAAGAATGTGGTTTTGTGGCACCGAAATGACAGCCAGATCACACTTAACACTGCAACTCCACCGAACAGTAAATAAAGTCGGATCATTCTGGGATACAGGGTTTTTTGGATACATTGAACAAGCTGAAAGAAAGCATTTTTATTTCAGGACTGTCTGTGTTTCCTCTTAGAGAACATAAAGAAAGGCAAAATAGCTTTGCACATCTTTGATGCCTTCAAATGTCACTAGGATTCACACATTTTAGAAAGTATGTGAAAATTAATAATTGATAATTTTCACTTTGTATAATATGTGTCTAATTACTAACGGAAACATAAAAAAGATAGTATGATGAATTTTTAAGCAAAAAATATATTTTAGAACAAATAGGGAAAAAACAGCTTACTAGTTATATTAAAAAATGCACTGTTTTGATTTTTTTCTGGAAAAATGAGCATTCTTCAAACCAAGTTGAGGAATTAAATTTTTTCAACAGGTCAGCATATGCCCATGACAGAAATGATCTACTGAGAATTTTTTATCCATTCAGTTGAAGACCATCTTTTATATATTCTCAGTAACTCAACTGTTGGAATACATGGATAAAATGAAGGCTGTCCTGCCCTAAGAAATAAGTTTCTGCAATGGATATAAGGTTATTGGAAATCATTAAGATAAATGGGTCCACTGATAGAATAAAACTTTAATTTTGTTTAGCAACTTCTTAAAATTATTCTCAGTTACTCTGGATAGATAAATAACATATGTAGGAAATAAAAAAGAAAAAAGACATATAGGCAAAGAAAAACATAGAGTGAAAGAGTTTGGGAGGGGGGATAAATATATATCTGCAGGTAGACTATAGTAAAAGAATATAAATTGAGGCTGTGAACAGATATAATGATACCTAGAAAGCAGTAAAACTCACAAATAACAAACACCAAAATAAAAACAAAAAAAAACCCCAAGCCCAAAAAAATAAAAACACATAAAAATCAAACCAAAACAAACCAAAAAAACCCACTAAAAAAACCTAAACCAAAACTATAAAGAAGAAATAAAACAGGTGTATTAAGTCTTTCCCAGATAACTGTGCTTTAAACTGCTGAAATGGATTTGACATCTATTTGAAAATTCTTTTGGAATTAATAAATTATTTTACTTATTTGTATTAAACTGGAATTGATAATTCCAAGGAAAACAAACTTTTTATGCACACACAGTGTGTTTTCTTATGTTCCTTCAATGTTTTGGGAGATTTTCTGCAGAAGACACCCCATGACTCATTTCAGACAAGACAACACTGGAAGCCAGGGACATTTTCACTTTGATTGGACTGGGCTGGGACAGCTGTAGAAACAAAGTGGCAAAACTGTAGTTTGAATGATGCTACCAGAGTAAGCATGAAAATGCTATAATTATAACCTGATAAAATAGTAACAATGAAACTGTTAATGCAAATTCATAAATCAAATCAATCACTGACACAGTAACCCTATATTTAATACAAAACCCAGGAGTTACACATCTTATCAGTGTAAGTAAACAGACAGGCCATTGTAACGGTTTGGATCCGACTTTCTTGTCAAATATTCAAACTTTATAGTTTGCAGCTTTTCTTCCTTCTACTCCTCTGTATGAACACAAGGGAAAGGGAGAAGGGAAAAGCTACTGAAATGCCGAAATGACCAGACTAAAGTTGTACAAAAATATACACATGTATTTATACTTATATACAATTAGAATACTACGTACACAGAAGAAGGGACCCCGAACACCTCCCCCTGCCCCGAAGGGAAAAGGGAGAGGGAAGAAAAAAAAACCAAAACAGATATACACAATAAAAACTTAGAAGTAATTAATAAAGAATTAATAAGAGAAAATCTTACTCCTCGAGATAGCAGAATTGCACCAAGTGAATGCTGCCACTCTCCGCTTCCTAAGGTCCACAAGGTCTCACTGGGTCTCACTCCTCCACACGAGCAGAGCTGATAGTAGAGAACTTGCTCCCGGATCCACTGGAAAGAAAAGAGAGAGAGAGGTTTCTCTCCCTTCTTATTTATACCCTGGTTTACATAAAAAATCGCATGGAATATTGGGAAGATGAGTACTTCCTCAGTTACAACCTGGTTACTAAAGAAGGTCTAAAATCAAAACCACTACAGCCATAAGATTCTAGTTTGCTGCAGGACCATCAGCCACACAGGAGAGATCCAAAAGGTAACAGATGGAATTGTAGAATCATTTAAGTTGGAAAAGGCCTTTACAATCATCAGTCCAATCATGAACCCAGCAGTGACAGATGCACCACTAAACCATGTCCCTAAGTGCCACCTTTACAGGTGTAGGGTTGCCCTCAGAATAACAAGATGGAAAGAGTGTGAAGACCTGTCTCTCAAGAAGAGCCACAAGAAGATTGAAAGCAGTGGGTTGTCTCAGAGACCGAGGCAACAAAGGAGCCTCATGGCTGGTGTCTACTACAGGCCACCTGACCAAGCGGAGCCTGTTGACAACACCTTACTGCTCCGGCTGCAGGAGACATCGCACTCACAGGCTCTTGTCCTGTTCCAGGTCTTCAACCACACCAATATCTGCAGGAAAAGTAGCACAGAGAGCTGTTGACAATTCAGGATACTCCTGGAATGCATGGAGAATAAGCCCTTAAACCAGGTAACTGACAGCACTACCAATCGTGGCTCCAAGTTCTTCTCTGTTTTTCATTCCATTCTTTATTTCTGTTTGGTTTTGGAGCTTCCAGTATTCTTCTCATTGCTTGTTCTCTAACTGTCCCTGTGTTGGAATCACTATTAAACTTATGAGGAAGAAATAATGAGGTACTCATTATTTATTTCAACACATCAAATGTGTTGGAAAAACCCATTGATTTTGACATTTCCAAATTCTATATGTGATAATTATGTTTAACAAAGAAGAAAAATTTAATGTAATCAATTTTCTAATGCTTTATCCAGTCAAATTTTAGTGGTGTCTTACATTCTGCTTGGAAAAATATTCAATGGATTAATATATTCAACTATCAAAGAAGGGTTTCCTAATACTCAACTTAAATATTTTAATTTTCCATCTACTCAAAAACTAATAATCTCCCTTTGGTACTTATAATACACCCTGACTGCTATTAAGATTTGTAACTGTCTCTCCCTTGTTCTCTTACGTAATTTATACAAATTTATACTTCTTAAATTTTCCCTCTATGCTACTTTCTTCATCCTGATGATAATTTTATGCTGTTTGCTGACCTTCTTGGAGTTTAATTATTCCTCTCTTCTAATGAGATGTCTAGGGTTGAAGACATTTCTAGTAGTCAAAACAGAGCTATAATAAAAAGGAATTCTTACTGTAGTTTTCTATGTTGTGATGTACTGCTTGTGAATATTACACACCAATCTATACAATGACCATGTAAGAATCTGTCTAAAACATAAAAATTTTAAAAGCATCTTATCTTGCAAGAAAGCCAAGGCAGGGGAAATTTGAAAGAATCACATTTATTTTGAATAGTAACGACGTGAAGGTCAAAACTGACTGGTTAATGTCACCTACTGTTCTTGTGTGTCTGCTACAGAGCGCTTTCCATCAACTTACGTCTCATCATGTTATGACCATACCTAAAGAGAGCTGCCACATAGTGAAATTTCTGCAAAAGAGCAAAAGTCATTACTTCTATAAAGTTTGTGAGACTCATTTTGTAAACTCATTTTGAGAGTTTAGTTTGCAGATACTTTCCCTGTAAGTCAATATAAGATTGATAAGTAGTAAAAATCATTTGATCCTGGAAAAATTATGCAATCATTTATTAAATTCTAGCCAGAAAAATCATGCTTATTATATAAATGATGCTGTCACAATCTTTCTCAACCATGGTTTCACTCTCTGTCTTCATGATACAAATCTACTTTCAGATGGAAACTAAAAATTGATTAAAAAGCATATAAATGACAATGGTTAGTAAAATCAAGTATGCCAGGCTTTGTGATTAAAGTCCAAAGAAACTAGCTTTTGAATTGCTGATGAAGACATACTTCTGTTTAGATCACCTTTATTTCCAAATGATACCAAGAAATCTTTTTCTACCTTTGTCTATGTGGAAATTTAGCTAAACACTTTTCAGAAAAAATATATTTTGGGATGAATGTACAAAATATCATCTCTGTATGTAACATTTACCATCTGTGTGGATGAATTCATCTCTGTTTTTATTTGCATTGTTACATCTTTACTAGCTCTATAGATTTAGGTAGGAGAAACATATCTACAGGAAGTAGGAAGACAAGTGAAAATAAATAAGAATAGAAAATAAGAATGAAAACAATCACCACTCTCTCTATCAACCATATCTTTTAAAAGTTATATTATTTTAAAATAATTTGGAGTAGGATGGGGTTTATTTTTTTTATACAACTTCTACTGGAAGGCTTCTCTGAAAGTGTCATCTTCTGTGCTGCGGAAAGTTTTCTAGAGGTGTCTATCAAAGCAAATATCTTTGGGCTTTGGAGTTCTTATTATTCTGCTTTCTCCTTCCTCTTATCTATAAATCATCAGCAAAGCACAGATATGACCGATTTGTCTGATTGTAGTAAAGGCCACAATTCATATGTTAATTTTTGTTTTTAAGAATGATCCTTATTTTCTCAGATGATCGTTGTTTAACTGTATATTACAATGTATTTAAAATATCCAAAAGAAACTTTATCAGCATAATTCTTTCAGAATTCTTATTCTTACTATTATTGTTCTGCTAAGAGACAGAACTGATTACCTTGTGGCATTAGTCCCCTTCAATAACACATTTTATTTTTATAAAGTTTAGTTCAAGGTATACTAAATGCATAATTTTTCATTTTAGTGAATCCAATCACTCAGATTTGAATTTTGGGGACCTATGGGGACAAATATGTGTTAGGAACTAAAATCAGAACACAATATTTATTTCTGCATTTGAAAACAAAACAGAATTTCAATTATAATATTTCAGGGCAGAAAATTAATTAATGAAATGTGTGTGTTACATTTCTTAAACTAGGACAAAACATGTTAATTAGCAGAATAACTAATAAAAAAATAAATTACATAGTTTTTAAGGTTGGATAATGCTTCATGTTGCCAACAATGCATATGGAAGTCTTTTATTAGACATTTGATATAGCTGAAGCCTACTGTTCCATCTGATCATTACCAGTTAAACAAAGGATGTTAATGTTAAGACATGACTACTTAATTAGCACTATCTACTTTGTGATGAGATGCCAGCCTACCAGCGGCAAATGAGTTGTGAAGATGATATTGAAATAAAACAATTAGGTTTTCTCATAAAGCTTTGAGGCTGGAACTTAGTTTCTCATGATCATAAAAAGTTCTAAATACACTTAGGCAGAGCACACACAATGTGATCTAGCCATGAGATGTGCACTTGAACCAAAAACTGTTCTGGGAAACAAGTTGGAGAATTTTTATGATACTCCTCAAGGTGAATTAAACACAAAAAGAAAGCATTAATTAACATTACATGGTTTGACATTGAATCTGAAATCATGTGTTACAAGCAGTTTCCTTATATACACTTCATAGAATCATAGAATGTCTTGTGTTGGAAGGGACCTTAGAGGTTATCTTGTTCCAACCCCTCTGCCATGGACAGGGACACCTTCCACTACACCAGGTTGCTCAGGGCCCCATCCAACCTGTCCTTGCACACTGCCAGGGATGGGGCAGTGTGCTGGGTTGACCTTGGCTGCTCTATCACTCCCCTTCCCAGCTGGACAGGGAGGAGTGAAAGGTGGAAAAACAACTCGTGGGTTGGGATAAGGCAGTTTATTTAAAGCGAAACCAAAGTGGAAGCTTGCGCGCTTAGAAGCAAAGTGAAAGATAACACAGTTTATTCTCTACTTCCCTTGAGCAGTGATGTCCGGCCGCTCTCAAGAAGCAGGGCTCCAGCACACATAATGGTTCCTCAGCAGGCAGCCATTGGAGACAATGAATTCCTGCCTTTCTGCTCCATGCCTTAGCTTTTATACCTGAGTTGTCATCACATGGTATGGAATATCCCTTTGGTCAGTTTGGGCCAGCAGTCCCACTTGTGTCCCCTCCCAGGATCTTGCCCTCAATTGAGGAAGGAATGTTACAGTGCTGGTGATGTCCTCAGCAGTAGCCAAAACACCTGCGTGTTATCAACATCCTTCTAGCTACCAATGCAAAGCACAGCATTGTGAGGGCTGCTATGGGAAAATGAATTCCAGCTCAGACAAAACCAATACAGTCAGGCACAACTTCTCCTTCTCCAGGCAACTTGTTAAACGCTTCACCACCCTCATAGTAAAGAATTTCTTCCTAATACCTTAGTATATCCTCTCTCAGCTTAAAGCCATTGCCTCTTGTCCTATCACTACATCCCCTTGTAAAAAGTCCTTCAACTTTCATGTTGGTCTCCTTTAGATACTGGAAGGTGCTATAAGGACTCACCAGATCCTTCTCTTCCCTGGGCTAAACAGGCTCTCTCAGTCTGTGTTTGTAACAGAGGTGCTCCAGCCTCTCCTGATCATCTTCTTCGCCCTCCTCCAGACTGGCTCCTCAGGTCCATATTCGTATTATGTTAGGGCCCACACAGCTGGGTACAGCACTCCGGATGGGGTTTGATGAGCGCAGACCAGAGGGCAAGAATCACCTCCTTTGACCTGCTGCCCACATTTCTTCTGATGCAGCCCAGGGCACAGCTGGCTTTCTGGGCTGCAAGACTGCACTGCTGAGTCATTATGAGTTTCTCATCAACAAAAATCCCCAAGTTCTTCTCCACAGGGCTGCTCTCTCCAATGAGTGATCCGTGTTTCTTCAGTTCAGAGACAAGGATGTCATACAAGCAGCACCAATCTTGAAGGCAGTTTCTTGAGTCACCTCAGTCCAGCTGTGGGTCCATTTCCCAGCCCTGCTTTGCTGCCTGAAAGTGTGCCCTGATCTTGGTTTCCTGAGTGCTCCTATTCCAGGATGACTGTAAGACAATGGCGAAGACTCTTCTTATCTCAATACCAAAGAAAACCTCTCTCCCTCCCAAAGAATCTGCTCTATCTATGATGTTTCTACTTTCAGACAGTTTAACTCCTTCTTACAGTATGGCTTTCTTACTGGCTGTGCCAGGTCATTTGTGCCAGGTCACAAATTCCCACTACTGAGCTGGTACAATTAGAATTTCCCCTTCAAACTTCTTGGAGACTGTGACAAATATACATTATATTTTTCAC
This sequence comes from Cephalopterus ornatus, assembly GCA_013396775.1. NCBI lineage: Eukaryota > Metazoa > Chordata > Aves > Passeriformes > Cotingidae > Cephalopterus > Cephalopterus ornatus. Next base: position 30,551 of record VZRE01007125.1, read on the forward strand.
AAAAAGAAGAGTCTGACAAATCAGGAGCCCGGTGTCTGGTAATTTTTGAAGAGTTATGTGCTGATTCACAGAAGCTGAAGAATCTCAGGATAAATAGCTCTTAATAAAATGCTTATTTGACTTTGAAAAATCCCTCAGTAGCACAAGCAGCTACCAACTTTTGGAAAAGATTTGTTTACCTAAAGCAAGGATCATCTTACTTTGCTATCATCACTCATCACAAATGGCAAAGGAACATGCAGTGCTCTAGTAAAACAACATAAACCAGGGATACCATGTGCATGGTAGGACACAGTTAACTGGCAGAAGAAATAGAAGCAATTCTGCATCAGCAGTTTCTTTTGTATTTGACATTTGAATTCAAATGATGGAAATTTTTCAAAGTTGAAAAAAATTAATATTTGATGCAATCTGTCTTCTTTTATTTCAAAACCTGCACTATTAATTCTTTGTTATAATTCAAAACATTTCAACTAAATAAAAACATAACCTAGGTTATTTATTGAGCCAGTCTTAAGTGACCGTTTACATTGAAGTTTCTCAAGATGCCACGATGCCTTAAATTCCATCTCATACTCCTTTTTCTTCTGTATTCCTAAAATTAGTGGGAAAAAAATCCTAAATTTATTGAAAAAAAATCATAAATTATATGAAAAACAGTACTCTGGCTCCATTGTGAGTGATCTTTCCTTTTCACAATGCATCAGTCAACCCTGCCCAACCCAGTCCCTTTCTGTTCACTGAATTAAGCATAAAAGTTTGAATTAGAAAGTGGTAAAATATCTCATCCTACAGTAAACCTCTGTTAGCATTCAAGTGCTATCCCAGGATATTTTCCTCACCCATCAAAATCATTGGCAGCATATTTCAAAGCAATGTAAAAGTGTCTTGAGAAAGTTTCCCATATAGAGCAAAATTTCCAAGGTAAGAGTCCCACTGCTGGTTATGACCATTCTGAGAGTAGCAGAAGGACATGAGAAGACTGAGGAATTTTTCTCTAAACAGCCTTATAATTTGTAGCCCCCTTAATGTCCTTTACTTAAAAAAATTACATTTATGGACAATATTACTGCTGTAGAATACTCTCCTTTAAAATTAGGCTAGAAGCAACATAGAGGTGACATTGAGGAAATATTTAACTATCTTTTTTAATTCATAAACCCTGTAATATAATTCTATTAGTAAATTTCTTCCATCTTTCATTTAGACATTTTCTAGTATTATGAAGTGTGACAGGTGCACTTGACCCCTGAACAAAACAAGGAGCAGTTTGGTACAGGTTCCAAAGGAGGTGAAGTCCTGAGCCACAGCTGCTTGAAGTACTCTTCTAGGAAAACCACAAAGGAGCAGAGTGGCACAGTGAGCATCAGTGCCCATGAGCTTGAAACACTGTTCATTCAATTAACAAATGAATAGCGAGTGGCTTTTCCAAGACTCATTTGTCAAGGAACAAAAAAAGTTGTGGGCACAAGGAGTCTCATGCATACTTTCCCCATTGTATGCAATTTGATTATGAAGTACTTTATTCCACAAATACTATAGACTAAGTGAGTCTTCTTTGAGTTCCCCCTGCAAGACAGCATGGCTGCATAGCAGTGATCTTCCCTGGAGGTGAGATGCTTCTCAAGGTTGCTCTTCAAAGTGGAGAGAGATTTTTATATGAGGCCAGTCTGAGTTCTCTCTAAATTGTAATTGTAGTGCCTGCTAGGTGATTCTCCCCTTGAGCAGGGATGCCTTTCAAGGTACGAGATTCCTTTCTTGAGATTAAGAGATTCTTCCTTATCAAGACAGAGAGAACGCTTATTCACAACAGATCCTTGGCAAGTGACTGTCAGCATACTGAATTCATGCTAAAGAAGTCCATACTCAGTATTAACTGTTGTAAACTTTGTATAGATAACCCATTAGATGTAAACCATTGTCCAAGTCTGAGACTAAGATGAGATTTTGCTACACCTAAACTTTATCAAGCATTTCGAAATCAAGCAGGTCCATCCTGAACCTTGTGACTTGATGGGAGAGTTTCCCCAACCCTTTTATGTCTCTGGTCTCTGTGTAAATAATTCTAGCTAGATTCTAATTAGATTCATTTATGTGTTTCTTCCACATTGTAAGTAATTGAGCGAACCTTGCCATCAATTCTGTTCAGTCACAGTTTTACAACACCATATTAAAACCAATTTTGGCACTACCTTTGAGGGTGATTTTTTTGAATGTCTTAAATCACTCATCTGCAACATAGGTAGTATATTCAGTATATAATAGTTGATTTATTTACCAAAAAAAATTGACCTAGTGCTTTTCTAACTGGCAACATATTAGAGAGTGGTGTGAGTGAGGGAAACCATTGAGAATAAATGAAATGTTGTTTTAAGTTCTGGATAAAAAAGTTGTACAAAATACTAAAAAAAACCCCAACAAATGCCAAAACTGTGTAAGCTAGTATAGTATTACCTTCCAGTATTCATGTGTCTGAATGAGAAAATAATTATGGGAATAGCAGCAGCTGTACTTGATGCTCTGCATGGAAGATCACTTGTTTCATATCCTGCCTCTACTACCAAATAGCCTTCACAGTCAAGAGCTAGGATGCCATTGACAAGACCATGAATACTTATTCGTGATGAGGCAATGAAACAGCTTCCAAATGTGATACTTCAAAAAGAATTTTTTAGACACTGCATGAAGTACTGTTCTGGATTTCAGACTGTCTGTATTGCCACACTATTTTCTGAGTTGATTTTTTTAATATACTGTTGTATAAATAAATAAATAGATAGATACATAGATAGATTAGATAGATAGGCAGACAGATAGATAGAAAACTTGAGCTGAACATTCATGAGCTTTTCAGAAATTTTCCACTTGAAAAAACCAGCATGAACTCTGCTTGAATAATATATTACTAGTGATTTCTGCTCTTTCAGTTTTCTGGCCTTGGTTGCATGAATATTATCACATGTCCATTTACTAAGATACTCATCTGTACATAAGTATATAGACTTAAACACTTACCTAATTATTATTGTGTAGGTAAAACCTCACTTCAAGATTATTTTATTGTGTGGTGCTGACTACTTTGCATCTCTCCTGTTATAAGTTTCCGCAGACACACCTTTTCTTTGTACTATCTTTCAAAGCATTGGTCACCAAAACTGTGTAATTGTAGCTACCCATTTAGGTAAAAATACCTCCAGTTTTCGTGAGGATTTAAAAAAAAATGTTCAGTGAGTCTGAATTTTATGTAGCCATTTACTTGAATAACTTCTAGCTAGTTTTACTCTAGCTCCTGGAACTTAATTGATTCATTTATTAAAATTAGCCTAGTAGTGGACAGCTTACTTTGAACAAGAGTTCTACAATGAATGCAAAGTAATAATCAGCCAAGATTGCTTCTGAATGTTTTGCTCTGTGACCAGAGATTTGCAAGGTAAACAGTGACTATATGTTAACGTAGGTTTAAGCTGGACATTTGATACCTAGAGAAAAAGAAGCAGGAAGGTGAATGAAGCAGTGGGTTCATTTCTGAGGAATGAAGTCAGTAGATTGCAAGTGACAGGTTCAATTACTGATCTATGGACCAGTGACACATCTGCCTTAAACTCTGAGAAATGGGCAGTGGAAAAGGGATGAATAACTCTTAAGATTTGGAGAAAATATGTAACCATTCGGGCAGAAAATTAGCAATTACATTTTGTGCCATCGGTAATAAGTATTTCAACAAAGATCTTAGGTTAACATCAGACCGTGTGACAGTATATCAACCATTACACCTGTGTTCAATCAGCAACCACATCCCTCAATGTGATACTGAGCTGTTTAGTTCAAATGTGGCTTGTTCAGTGATAAGTAAGGTGGCTGACATCTGCTACAGAAGTATTCAAAATCAATTTATTTCATAGTCTTGATGTTGACTGTTGAAAGATTTCATTTTTTTTAAAGGTATGCATTGATAATTTATCTCTTCATGCTTTTGTTCTGAAACCCCATCCCATTCCTCTCCAAACATACACCCTGTCACATATGTCCCTCAAAAACCGCTACAAATAGATAATCATGGTAGATATGCAAGCAATATATTTGCTAGTAATAACTATACAAGTGGTAAATCAGCTTTTTGAATTCAGAAAAATCAAACTCTAGGCATTTTCACCTCAATATGGAGTGTAAAGTCATAATATGGAAGCTGAGTTTGTTACCATTATTATTCCATGAAAGAATAAAATTTAGTGTCAAGAACCAAACTGATGAATATCTAAGCAATATAAAATAACACATTAAAATAGAACAGGTTTACAAATTCTAAAAATATGCCTCTGTTTCCACTTTCTAAGCTGCACATTTTTGAAGGGATTTTAAAAAGTGTTGTGACTGGTTTCATCAGTTTTCATCAGAAATGAGAATAAGTTTTCACCAGAACAAAATCCTTCCTGTACACCTAAGGACAGAAACATTTTTTCCGTGCTGTCTGGTTTCTCGACATTGTTTGTTTACATGTTCTTTTTCAGATTTGTTGTTTCATTTTTTTTCTTGGTGTGTGTTTTGGTTCTTTTATTTTTTTGGTTTGTTCTGTTTTTTAATTCCCACTCCTCATGTCTTTCAGTGTTAAGTTCATATTGCTGGCAGAAGTGAGATTGTAGCTTTTGTCAGCGTACCTGGGTACATCTAAAACACACCTGTTACTGCTCCCACAGCGCAGAAGTGATTCAAAACTGCCTGGTTGTCTGTGGGTCTTGGAATAGTATTCAGCTATTCTAAGCTCCTCACCATTACAGTTTCATTGGCAATAACCTTGAATTGAGGTATCATTAAAGTGTGTAATGCAGACGTACTCTCAGTACAGTCCTCTTAGAACACATCTCTGTTCAGTATGAACTGGAGATCATGAAAAGGAAAACAATCAAACAAAAAACTAAAGCAAACACAACAAAATGTAAGCAAATGCATAGGACACAGTTATTACACAGCAATATTTATGTTGACGCTAGCTAGCTACCTAGGGTCACATTGTTTTTACACACACACCACATTCCTTTGACTTTGAGGAAATATAAGAATTCCAAGTATTCTCTTCCTGTTCAAGTATAACACATAAAAAGAAATTACATGTGGGATATATTTCTTCATCTGACGGTACATACTCCTACTGTCATCACATACATTAAGGCACAAACCACCAGCAATATAAAATTATGCCTTTGCTGCTATAGGTATCCAGAACAGAATTATAGTCATAATGTCCATCAAGAATCTGATTATGTTTTAATAAATGCAGTTAGGCCTTTCCCTTCATAAAGGAAGCCTGGTTTTGTGGGTTTTGGTTTTTTATTTGTTTGGGTTTGTTTTGTTTTGATTTGGTTTGGATTTTTGTTTGCTTGTTTATTTCTTCTTATGTCTATTAGTCAATCTCTACTTTTGTTTGCAGATTCTGCATTGACCAATCCTCTAAGAAAAAAGTTTCTCAATGAACGTCGTGAATTTTATAATAAATAACAGTTTTACAAATTTGTATAGAAGCAAAAACAGAAGTGATTTTTGAACTAGTTAGAGAGGGTGATAACAATAGGCAAAGAATTTTGGAAAGAAAGGCTTTGGGTTTTATATGCAGTATTTTTCCAGCATTATATTCCATTAAAATCACATTTAAATCAAAATGCTAGGATACAAAATTATAGCAGCTGTGGTGCTGGGAAAAAAGTCTTAGGAATGGAGCTTTTCTAATTTTGCTTTATTTACCTTTCAGCTTCAGATCCATTTCACAAATATAAAAATGATACTTTTTCAATACCTCGATGTGTACTATGTAGCAACTGCAAGAGAAATGCTTGTTAGAAAAAATAGGTTGATGTCCACCAGTGCTAGGACATTCACTGTAAGTGGTGGGAACCAGTGGTCAGATAGGATCCACTGCTGGCTGCCTACTTCCCACACCACTTCTGTATTAGCCTTGTGGCTTACCTACCTCATGACAAATGCCTGTACAACATATGTCGCACAAAAGTTGTCTTTGAGGAGGTATGCATTTTTGTCTATTTCCTTGCTTGCTGATTTTGCCTTGCCTCTTGCCTGAGAGCTGGATAGGTTAGGATGAGGGGGACATTTTACCACAACAGATTTATAGGTGTTACACCTCTCCACTAGCAACTGGTAGTTACAAAAGGTTTCTTTCTTTTTCTAGCACTTCAGTGGCTCAAAAGGATTGGGACCACACCCGATGACAGCACTCATCTGTCTGACTCTGAACACTTCCAGGGATAAGGCAGACACAGCTTCTCTGGGCAACCTATACCAGTGCCTCACCACCCTCACAATAAAGAATTTCTTCTTAATATCTAATCTAAACCTACCCTCTTTCAGTTTAAAGCCATTGCCCCTTGTCCTATTACTACATGCCCCTAAAAAAAGTCTCTCTACGAGCCTCTTTAAAGCCCCCTTCAGGTACTGGAAGGCTGCCTCTAAGCTCTCCACAGAGCCTTCTGCAGGCTGAACAGCCTGCATCTCAACCTATCTTCATAGCAGAAGTACTCCAGCCCTCCTGATCATCTTCTTGGCCTTCCTCTGCTGAAATCTACAATTTGCCTACACAGTGTAGTAAAAAAATCCGAAAGTTCCATCAGAAAGATCTACAAAAGGTTCCTGGAGATTTTTTCAACTGAATAAACGGCTTCTTGACAGCCTTGCAAGAGTAGAAGATAAAACCAGACAATTAATTGTTGATTGTGAAGTGACAATGTCTGCCAACAGAATCAAGCTTTTTCTTCTAGAATTATCTGTTGCATCATCCCAGTCCCAGTAGGATTACAACAGTTAACTAATACAAATGGGCTGAAAGTTTGTCTCAAATCCCTCCCTATTCTGGAACACAGATTTTACTTTCAAAGCAAGAACTGGTGTTACCTGTGTGCCTAAATATTTTCAGGTAAGGATCTTGTCTTGGTATACCTTTCTTTCAGATTCGCAGAAATGACAGTTAATTTAATTTCATTTACATTTCTCTGGCACATTACCATCACTCCTAGACAGTTTTGAGCATTTATTTCAGTATTGATAATTTTTAACTTTATAGCCTGTATTTGTAAGCAGGCATTAGAACATTTATTTTATTAAAAAGGGAAAAAGAATTTTGTCCACCTCAATATTTACCATACTTGAATTAAAGCCCTAGATTTCCATGCTTTTATTATGGTACTTTTTGCTCCTTAAGAAATCATGATGTCTTATGAATGCATTTATTACCATCACATCAATCAGTTATGTTCCCCAATTACATAGTCAGTGCTTTCTTTCACACTTTGCATTAAGTAGTTTGTAATTTTCTAATTTTGCTGTTCTTAATTTTGGCTTTTATCCAGAAACACACTTAAACATGGGCTTATTTTCCTGACTTCAATGAAACTACTTATGCAGTAGTTACGTCCTCGCTGGAACAGGACCTTCTGGTTATAAGCCTTCATTTTTGAGTCTGCTACAATTATGAATAATTTATTTCTTTTAATTTATCATTCACTTCTGGGACTGTAAAAATGTAAAATACTTCACAGATTCCTTCCTATTTGAGAACAAACACAGATTGCTTCTCCTTTTTTATAAAACATGGATTTATTGGCTAGACAAAACAAATACAAAGTGTCATTTTCATTGAATTATTTAATAAAGGCATAAATAAATGAAAGGAAACATTTTGCTTTGATCATCAAGTGGATGTGCAGCTCAAGAGACTAGAAACAGCCAAGCATAGACTTGAGTATGATACATTATGTACTGATAGCAATTCATTACCATCTCGATAGCATCTTTGCTACCATCTTAACTGCTTGGCACAATTTGAAGCAAGTTGAAGGCCTTTACCCAATTTACAGAGGACAAGTCAACAACAAAAATCCACCAAGACAACAATTGGTCATTTCAGGAGACAGTGCAAGAGCTTAGTGTTTCCCGTTTCAATTCACTGTTTCTGAATGTATTCAATACCTGCAAATGCAGTGAAACAGAGAAGGAAGAAAATAGCAGTAGGTAATATTTATTTGTTTAATCCTTAATCAGAAACTCATTGAGGATTTTTCTAAAATTACTTATCTGAATTTATCATTGATTAAAAAAAGCAAAAACATTTTCTCTTTTTTCTCATCAAGAAAAATGTTATTCCTTACTCTTGGCAGACTGCAAATAATGTAGCTTGCATGGACCATATTCTAAATTGGGACTATATTCTAAACAAATGTTTTAGACCTTCACAAGCTGTAAGTCTCATCCATTTCTTTGAAAAGAAATGCTAAATTTAAATATTTAGGTTTACTTTTATGGATACAGAATAGATAAGACTCATTAAAGAGTCTACTTTCTCTTCAGGCTTCAAGATTGTGCTTAAAGAATGTTTTGTGAAAATAATTCACTCAACACAAATGCCTCTTTCCCAGAGATCATGACAGGAAACTGCCATTCTAAAAGGCCGAGCATATAATCCATATAACTAACCATGTTCCATAATGATGGAAGGAATTTATTTTACTAAAAAGACATCTGAAATATTGATTAGCAAAATTGAATATTGTCTATATATCCCATTCTCAAACTCACGAAAGCATCAATCTAGCAATTCATTATCAGTTAAACATTTAACAAAGCTTACCACATCACATTATACATATGTACTCCTAATTAAGCATATTTCTATACTACATCTGTTTCAACCAAGGGACCAAAATGCAATCCAGCAATTCTTTGAATCTTTTTATAAGAGGAGGCTAAATGGTGTAGGTATAATAAGAGGATGATGAATAAGGAAACACTGACTCCTACTACCCCTGTCCCCACAAACAGTGAGTTAACATTCAAAATTATTGACCATGCATTTATAATTTAAAAGCTACTGATTACCTTTACATAATTCTATTTAAGTCCAAACTTTAATTAGATGCAGATACATGTAAGGCAAATTTCATAGGAATGTAGAGGTCTAGTCATGAACATTTTAAATCTGAAATATTTTTAACAGATCTCTCAAAAGAAGTTGTCAGCAGGGACTCTGTTATTACTGAATTAAGTTTTTCACATGGTTTTAGAGCACCCACACCATACAGAAGAGGCTTAATCTCCATTGCATTCATTATGTCTGTAAATCAGACCTTTAGAGATAGATGTGACCTCGGTGGAGTGAAGGATTTCAGTCTGGCTTGGTGTTGGGGCTTTGTTCCAGATCTATGACATCAAAAAAAAATTAATAGGTATAGAATGTATAAGGTGGGATTTATTCCCCCTGAAATTCAATTTATATAACTCCTGTAAAAGATAATCCAAGAATTTGGAAAAAAATCCTTTTGTTGGGTAGTTTGTGAAGACATAAACTGCGTCTTGGTAAGAAATCAGCTTATTGTGACTTCTATTTCAGTTTACTATAAAATAATTTGTGAACAAAGAGCATTATGAAGATTAAAGTTGTACTTTTTAAGATATCAAAAATAGCATGAAAACTCTTTGAAAATTTACTGTTCTTGCTGTGTAATTCTCACAATAAACAGCTAAAGCTTTTGGGAGCTATTTAAGAATCTGCTTGACTGGGTATTTTTTCTCGTTTCTCAGCAGACTTTATAAATGAGAATTATTCTTCCATTATGAAAAAGGCATGTGAAGATTATTGATTTTTACTATATTTCCTCTCTTTTTCCATACACAGTCTTTTAAAATATTAGGTCTTGTTGTAAGCTTTGTTTCAGAGCCAGTATAAAATAATCTGACAGTAGTTTTCAAATTTTACTCAGGGATCAGAGTCTTCCTTCATACTTTATGTTTGACAACACTGGAATTATAAGGTGCTTATTCAGTGACTGATAATTCAAACACATGTTTCCAAGCCTCATTTGCAGTTATGAATTATTATAAAATTTAAAGTGGACTGTGAGAAAGTTATTTAGAGGTTTAATGTCTGCTATTGTTGAAAGAAGAGTTTGATTCTGTGCAGGTCTTCAAACCTTGATGTTCGGTCTCAGAAATTTGCAATAGAAAAACCAGAAAATGTTATGTGTAACAAAGAAAGAATAAGATGGAAGTATGATCCTTATATAGGTGCCTCCTCGTAGCTTTGTGCATGCTGCTGTGTTTTGTCATTTGGGATCCAAAGACAAAGTGGAACAAGCATTGCCTAGAGATTTTGCTGAATATATGCTTAGAAGTGACTAAAAGAGATAAGTGGCAGAAAATTTGCATAATACTAGCCAAATATTCTTTTTCAGCAATAGATACTTTGAGAAGTACCCATTTTTAACCTGGATATATTCCACTGATTTCTCAGCAGTGGCAGCAGTGTCCTCCTCATTTTCAAGGAAGAGAGTTAACATATAGACAAGTTCTCAGTCCTCTAGAGTCCTCTGAGTACAAGAATATGGTCTGTGTCATCAAGTAGTTTGTATCACAGAAGACTTTGGGTGCTCTGCAGAGGTGATGTGATACTGAACACCAGGGAACATGCTTCTATGACCAAATACATCCACCTTTCCACATAGCTTTTTATGTTCCAACTGGAATTTACCTGAGCCTCTCAGATCTCCAAGTATCTTCTACGTAAGAGAGTTGAAAGAGGTGAGCACCCTCTGACCTAACTCCAGGGGATTTCCCAGATGTAGGTTACCCTGCTTGCCCTAAGAAAACCTAGTGAACTCTGAGCTGATCGTAAGCTGTCATATAGTAAGCATTAGTGAATTCAAGAGTAGCTCTCTAGTACCTCCATTTGCTTTACTTTTGCTGATGTTTTGAATCATGTTTCCTTTATGATTGTATTTTGCCTGTTTCACTAAGCCTAATGTCTCCACTCCTCTGCAGTAACAGTCCAAAGTAATTCTGCATTTGCATAGCTGGCAATTGGTACAGTCACTGTTCTCATCATCAAGCTGGAAATTATTCAGAATTCAAAATTCAACCTGATTTCATTTGGCAGGGAAAAGTTCAGGAGTTGCAGCTGATGGCAGCTATAGCTGAGTGAAACACAATAGGAAAGCACTGCCTATTCTTTGTTCCCCTTTCATTTTTGTCTAGCCAAATAGTGCTCACAAGAGGTGGAGAAAGTGACCTTTCTTAAGTGAGTAGCTTAAATGAATTGGCAACTTCTGGAGAACATCCCTGTGCTGTGTTGATTTAAACATATTAGTTTGTCTAATAATAAGTTAATTAAAAAACAGCTTCTTTTTTTTCTCTCCACCTCACAGATATGAATAACATATTATATCCCAAGTGTGTTAACAGGGAAGATATTTTTCTGAGTATGATTTTATCTTCTGCTACACCAGCTTTAAATTCTGCAAAGAGATAAAGTTTCTTCACCTCAACACTATGTTTAATGGTTAGGAAAAGTATATCTTATGATTTGCCTCTGATATATGGCATAAATTATTCTTTTTCTTAAGATTGTTTCATTTTACTTCATGGCTGAAGACCTGCTCAGCATTAAAACCTCAAATTAACCTTGGTCACAAGTCTGGATCTTTAAATCATTATGCTGAGTCAGTAGAAAAAACTTGAAGTCATCTAATGAAAGAAATATGGAATTACATTAAATAGAAGTTGAGTTTTCCAACTTGATTTCAAAATGAAAAAGCATGCCTGAAAACACTTTTGAGGGTTACTTAAAGTTGGCTGAAATCTTTTCAGTTTCACAAGTGTCCTCAGCTTCCAGCTAAAAAGAAATCGATTACCCTTCTTTTCAAAATCCAATAGAAAGTATACTGTCTGGAACAAGAGAATAATTCCTTATACCTCTTATCATTTAAGGGCTTTACCACACTGCCCATATAGTTTTTGAACAAATGGAGTAAAGCCTTTTAATGTTTTGAAGTGACAGATGCTCTTCTTCTTGTAATCCCACGTACAGTTACATATAAAGGACAACAACTTAATAAACATTAACAATAGGAAAATATGGACAAAATAAATACATGATCAATTTAAGTCTGAACAGACTCTTTTTGTTTTAAGCATTATTATACTCGGAAATAGTTTCTGAATCTCATTCCTTTGTTCCTATTGTAGGGTTGTTTTTTTGTTTGCTTTGTTTGTCAGATGTCTGCTTTTTCGACTAATTTCAGCAAAGGTGCACAATCACATTATTTTTTTACCCTACGCTTTTGAAGTACAGTCAGACTTTTTGCTACCAGTGCTTAATCTTTAATTCTGTTATTTAAATAAGATCCAAACAATGAATTTCTGATTCAATCTTCAGTCTATGTATCTTACATTGCTCGTTCTTAAAACAAGAGTGATTTTGCTTAATAAATATTGTTTGCCTTTTCTCTCTTTGTCAAAGTGCCTATACATCTTCATGTAAACTATAGGTAGGCTGTGTTCTTTTAATATGAAACATGAAGAAAGAGTAATTATTTTTCACCTTTATGCTGTTTTTCCCTGAGGAATAGACAAATGAAGCTCTGAAGGAACACAGCAAAAAACTCCTGAGCATTCAAAATGTTTTTATACTATTTTGTATTTAAAAGTAGTTAACACAAAAGCTACAGTTTTATTCTAATGTCAAAAATTTTATTTTAACCACATAAGTAGCCATTTTCACTCTTCTGCACCAAAAGTTCAATGGTTTTATTTTGCAACTCCTAGAATATCTGAAAAACTGACAGCCTGTAAATTTTAGCAGTGAATCTTTGCCTCCACAGAAAACCAAAATGGCAATATTAGCTTATTTGTATTATGTGTATTATGTGCATATGTGTGCAAATATACATTATAATATATATTTACATATATGTATTATATGCAAAACTAATATAGTCTTCTCCAATAAAAAACTGGGGGTTTGTTTTTAGCAGCAGAGTTGTCTAGGTTCTTCATACAGCTACTGTGTAGCTAACTGCAATTTATTCTTGATTGATGGAAAAAAAATCTGAATTCAATACAACAAATCCTTTCTAGAAAACAGATAATCATGTCAGCCACTGTGATACATTATTTTATAAATTACCACAAGCATTCAGTAACAAAAACAAGGAAGAGATTGCTAGGCCAATCAACTACAGCAATTCCAAGACAGATCCAAATAACTGTTTTCCTACCTGGTACAGTTTTGTCACTCTTATTAATAATTTTGTAAATTAATACTTATCCATGTTTCATCTTCTTACACCTCTGAATCATTTCTGAAAGACCCATCCAAAAATCCCCACATATATATGAGAAACATGATGGAAGTGCACTATGGCTAAATGTGTGCTACTGGAAAACCTGAAATACCCCAAAAGAAGATCATCATATATCTGTGTATGAAAGTCCACTTGAGGTGGTGATCTCTTCTCCCTGGTATCCAGTAATAGGATGCAGGGGAATAGAGGAAGGTGAGGTTCAGGTGAGGTTGAGACTTGACATTAAGGGTGCTGAAATATTGAAACAAGCCTCCTTTTCCTCTCCTGCATATCTTGGTATGCAATGTAAGCTTTTAAAAGCTGACATCTTTCTCTACACCTTTTCAGAAGAAATAATCCTCAAGGTAAAAATATCTGTATTCTTAACTGATCAGGCAGTGAAAAATAAAATATTTTTTCCACAATGACACAATCACAGAGATCTATTAGAGTTTAGACAGTCATAGAAAAAGACATTAAAACTTCTGTATGTGTTCATAAAGAAAAAAGAAAGATTCTCTGTGGAAACAACTAGTATGAATTCAAAATTTTGTGTTACAATATAGAGAAACAAAATGAGGATATTAAAATATAGGTTGTTAATCCCAAAGTCTGAGGACAACAGAAAGCAGGTTAAAAGAAAAGAGAAGTTTAAGAATTGGAAGTACAGTGATACTCGGACTGATGAGAAAAATAAAAAGCCCTCTAATTATTATGAGACAAATTTTTTCACATAAATCCAGATTAATAATTAAACTCATATATAGAGATGAGGTTAAATGAAAGAGCAGACAGCTTGGTTCAAATTGGTAAGTTTATAAGAGTATACCAAGTATCAGAGAAGAACATGTTGAACAATTGTAGCATTCTGCCAAAAAATATATCATTTATATCAAATCCCATTCTGGATTGACAGGGTATACCTGACTTGATTCAATGTAAAACTCTCCTTTCTTCCTCTAGAAGGTAGAAAGAATTTAAATGAGGATGTTTTTCCTGATAGAAAGCATGAAGTGATTACATTACATTTGCTATTCAAAGAGACACTTTTGTATAAAAAAATTTCTCTGTAAAAATCCTGGCTGAGTGTGGGTGATTTTTCTATCTCTATTCAAGTTTCATTTGCTTGCTTTCAATTCCTCTCTCACTCCTGCTTAGGCCAATTAATTCCTTTGAATGAAATTTGTTTCTGAGGGTCATTATGAAACATTTGCTTGAACCAAGAACTTGACATACTGTAGCATGCAAGAAGCATTTTTCTGCATCTCTCACAATTTTATGTCCACCTGAACTAAAGTGATTATTTTTCCTTTAAAATTTTTCATGTAAAATGGATAACTCATGTCCCCAGTTACTTTTTTTTAAGAAGCAGTAGCAAAAGATACACAAACTAATAGATGCCCTGATATAAGGGGTGTTGAATATTCATAAAATGTCTTGATTCCTCCTTTCATGTAACTGGTTAAAACTTCTAGTTCTTTTCTTTACCATGCTTATTATGAGTAGCTGCTATTTTCCCTATCAAAATTGGGTAAATTGAGAGAGATATTGACAGGAAATGTTTAAACTTTATTTGGGCTCTCAAGTTTAAATGACTCAAGCTAGAGAAGTTTAAGACAAAAACATAAAAATAACATCTAGATAAAAGATTTAATTTCCTTGGAAGTTAATTCTACAATAAAATTTCAGAATTGAAGCAAAGAAGACAAATTGCTTAATCAACTTGTTTTGAGCTAGACTAGCAAAGAAGAATTTGATATCTTGGACCTATGATTTCATTTTATCCCTCTCAGAACAGTGTAACTGCTGATCAGGGGGAAGCAGTAATTTAATAGCAAGGAAATGGCAAAGGAGAAGCATGCAAAAATATGAGATACAAAAAATTACATATTCCAATGAAGGCCGAAGAGGATGCAGTATCAGTGTGTGAATATTAAAGAAAATATCAGTTTCAGAAGTAATTTGATTAATTCCTCTTGAAATTGAGTATTCTATTAAATATGAAACTGCCTGAAACACAAAACCACTTCTAACCTCATGACAAATCTATATGTGTGAAGGAATGTCTCCTGAGCTCTACAGAGTCTTATAAAAGTTGTAATAATAACAAGATTGAGCATTACCTTTCAAGTATTCTTCATAGAAATGTCTGCCACTCATACAGTTCCTAATAATACACAAAAGTAATTCTAACTCTAATTACAGACTTAAATATGAAACGTTAGACAGTAACCTTCAACAGGAAAATAAAAGTCCATAAATGTATACTAAAGATTGGTGGTCATCTCTGAGTGATACAAAATCTAAAGTTATTTGGAAACTGAAGTTCAAAAATAGCTGGGAGAGGAGGAGTCTTGTTTTTGCTGTTTCAACACAATTAGCACCAATGATTGTTTGACTATCTAAATGGTTAATTTTACATGTGATTTACTATTACTCTAAGTAAGCACAAAAACAGTGGTGGATTTATTTTCCCTCTCCCACAAGTGAACAGAAAGGAAAGGGGCAAGGGAAGCACAGGGCAACAAAAATAGGTCAATCAAAGCATGAGTATTTTTGGTTTTAAAATTCAACAGCTTAATAAAATACATTTTTTGGAAAAGACACATCATTTTGCATGGCAGATTGTAGTCTTCAGGCTTGTACATCTCATCTCTGGAAATAAAAATATAAAAAAATCCAGACTTCTTCCTCAGCTTAAGGTAAGAGAGCATTCTTAAGACCTTACACATGTTGATTGTTCTCCTGATTCTAGGCCCAGTCATTATAGAAGAAAGGCTCGCAGCAAGGAGTACAAAAAATCAGTCTCTTCCTCTCCCCCATAAAAGACTAAAGCTAGTACAGAATAGTATTTTCCTACTCCTTTCAGTGTCAAAATGTGGAATAACAGAGAGTTATGACTTTTTGTTTGCTGGGGATTATTTGGCCTAGAGAAAGAAGGTTTTAATATTGTTTTCTTTACGACTCCCATTACATGTTCTAATGAAACCTTCAGATTAGTCACAGGACTGCCTGAACTACAAATATAAAAAGTGAGTTTCCTAGATTTTTCCTACAGGTTTACAAATTATGATATTTAAAAAAATATATATAAAAATGCTACTTACTGAACAGCAGTATTTAAAAAATAATATTGTTTGCAATTAAATGTTTTATAAGCCACTTTTTACAGTGACATTTAAAAGATTTAATAGCCAAGTATGGTTACATTCAACATGGTTTGGGGTGAAAGAAATTTAAAAAAAACCAATAATGACTTATGTATAAAATTCATTCATGGAACAGACTAGTCACAAATGTTAATTCTTTAAAAATAAATAAAAAATGGCACTTCCTTTCAGGGATATTGCTTTTAAACAGTGTGACTGAATCTATACAGTCATTTGTCATTCAAGGATTCAAATCTGATCAGACTTTGCTTCAGCAAAATGATGGATGGACATATCTTTTTTAATATCTCCATGAAGATGATGGGAAATTGTGTCTTCCAATTTCTATATATGGGTCGAAGTGCATTAAAAGGACTACTGCAGAGTTCATCTCTTAGGTCAATTCTGCAGAAATAGGAAGTAAAGAGAAGAGTATTACTTGAGCATAACGGTAGTGCCTCAGTGCACTAACCAGTGGTGCTCGAAAATATTCCTGTATTGTATGTATATACATCTCTAAGACAAGTACCTACCTGACTTGAAAGTCATTTCACATGTAGCTTTGATAGATTGTCATATGTGGCTGTAACATGAGGTCCTTAACACAACTTAACCAGAATCATAACAAGGTTCTGTACTAATAAAGCATAGTATGATAATTAAAAACCAGAGATGTTGGAAGAAGAGAAACTTTGTTTTTGTATATCATTTCTTACTACAACAGCTATAAATATGTTCTTTATTTTAAAGAAGAGAAGAAGAAATCATGGTCCAGGGATTTAAATGTACCTTTCATTTTGTCTCTTTTTTTTTTCCTCCAAATAATAAGTTACCTTTTTATAGTGGTTTATCTCCAGCACTCTGATCCTAAGATGCTTTTAGACTCAGGCTACAATAGTCTCAGAGATAAAGCTTCAAAATGCCTCAACTAAAATGAATAAATGCAGGTTTTCCAAGAAGTCAACTTTGAATTTTCACCACACTGTCAGGAGGGAGAACACAGTTAAAGATTATTTTTGTTGCTGAGTCTTTTAGCTTTAAATGTTGGTCTGGACTCTTGCTTTCCTAATTGTTCCACCTTTCAGTTTAAAAGCTTCAGTTGGCTCAGAGAAAAAAAAATGTTATTTCCAATCACTTTTTGCTTTCTTGTTTGTTTCTTTGTTTGTTTCTCTGTTTGTTCTGTATTTAACACATCTGTGAAAATGAAAAGCTGTCATTATATGTGCAGTTGGAGATCCATTTAAAACCACTGACAATATGCTTGCTAACTGTGGCAATGTGTCTGAACTGCCTGTGACCTATGGCATGGGAAATACACTCCTATGCAGTCACTGAACTTAAAGAAACATTTTCAATCAGTGGTTATTTTTCTAGGTTCCATCACTTCACTAGATGAACCAGTGTCTTACTTTTCAACACCTTTGTGTTGCCCCAGAAAATTGTGCGTGTGAATTTGGGTTCCACAGAAATTAAGCCATATGGAGTCAAGTTACTGTTTAAATGAAGTGGTTCCTATAAGACTTTGTTAAGGATTGATGCAGTATACTCTAACACTAGACTGCTATTACTTTAATCCAGTTTCAAAAGGCTGTCTAGGGTTACCAGATGAAAGCTACCTGCAATTTTGATTTTGTGATTGAAAGATTTAATGTATGATACAGAATCACTGAAACCATACCTTATTCAGATCATTAAATCTCATCTAAAGCCTTCTTCTGAAGCCAGTAAGAGTTATTTTTACAAGTTTTGTACCAGGCTTAGTTGGCTTGTATTACGCATTTTGTACATGAACAGGCCACTATGTGTCTGGATTAAGGGACCATTTTTCTGAAATGATTTATATTTCCAATTTCTGAAATGTGGTAATCATTTTTCAGTATCAATGCTAAAGTCATCCTCTTGACTTCTCTACTTTGTGCTAGCAAAATGTCTAAAACATTTCTAATAATATATACCATCTCATAAAAGGAAGACTGAATTGACTTGACCCAATTAGCAAAACTTAATATTCTCTCACTCCACTACTTTTCATGAAACTAAATTTCAGTTCATCTACTTAATAAAAATGAAACATTTTTGACTCATTCTTAATGGCTCTAAAATGAAATGATTTATGTACAAGTGAAGCAATGTGAAGACATGAAGTTTGCAAGACTATGTAAAATTCTGCAAAATCAGTACATGTCAAAGTAGCTGAAAATTAGAGAAAATTCTTTGCATTAGTTATAGGTATCTTAGATCCAAGAAAGTGACACAGCTAATAGGAAGTAAGAGAAAACTAGAGAATATAGGAAACTATTTTACTTTTTGCTGGAAATGTTTAAAATGTTAATATAATTTCACTAATTGTTAATTTTATGCCATTCCCTATCTCTAATTTCAGTATGAGAATAGGAGAGACATGTTTCAGAATAATTTCAACATCTGGCAATTTTATAGGATTTTCTGAAAGTTTGATTTAAAGGCAGATAAACTGGGATTAGAAGAGCCACTGCAAATGGAAATAACCCTAAAGATTACTCTGAGAATAAATGGTGGGTTTATTTTACTGATGGCCCATTACAGCTATGTCAAACGCTCTGATGTCTCTCACCCACATGCACATCTGAATCCCCAGGAAGTCTGCCAGTTGCAACAAAAAAACCTGAAGCTAAAAGCTGTATTTGTGTATAGTAAGGAGGGACAGTGTCAGTTCCATGTTTGTTGTTTAGTTTGCTATTCTAAACCCTTCAGAACAATGAGAATAGAAAAGAAGAAAGAGTGCAAAATTTTTATTATTTTATTTTCAGAACTTACTAAATGGTGTGAGCAAAAATTAGCCAACTTAAAATACTTATTTGATATAGACATTCTCAATAGCTACCTAGGCTAAACTTTAAATATATTTTGAAAAAACATTTCACCTTTAGCAGCTCTCAATGTCTTGCAAGTCATTTCTGTTGAGTGACTTATCAGCATTTTTATCCCACATTCTCCTTGGATCTCCTTTTCGGAAGGAGTTTGTAGAAAAGAAAGAAAGAAAAAGAAAGAGAAGAAGAAAGAGAAAAAGAAAGAGAAACAGAGAGAGAGAGAAAAAGAGAAAGCAAAGAAAGAGAGAGAGAGAAAGAGAAGAAAGAGAGAGAGAAAGAAGAAAAGAAAGGAAGAAAGGAAGGAGGGAAGGAAGGAAGGAATAAAGGAAGGAAGGAAGGAAAGAAAGAAAAGAAGAAAGAAAAAGGAAGAAAGAAAGAAAGAGAGAAAGAAAGAGAGAAAGAAAGAGAGAAAGAAAGAGCGAAGGAAAGAAAGAAAGAAGGAAAGAAAAGAAAGAGAGAAAGAGAGAAAAAAAACAAAGAAAGAAAAGAAAGAAAGAAAAAAAGAAAGAAAGAAAAGAAAGAAAGAAAGAAAGGTTTTTGTTGTTTGAAAATTCATAGCCTAACTAAAGTTCTTGCTACTGCTTACCATGTAGCTTCTGAAGCAGACAAAAAAATCAAATGCTGAGGTAACTACTGGTTTTGTTTAACTTCGCCTCAAGTCATGTTTCTGTAGCATTACTGGAATTGTGAGACTTTAAAAGTAATCAAAGATGCTTGTTTTATTACAGGATCAAAAGAAAAGAAATCAGGGACTCAAGAAGGTCAGAGAGAGTAGTTTCTTTTGAAGTAATATTTTACAGACTTCAGTGATCAGTAGTAATGACTCATTAGGATGGAGAGAAGATATAATTCCTCATATTATATAATATCTATGGGTTTTTAGTGTTCCTGGTCTGACATTTTATAAGTAGTAATTCTGTCATCCAAGTGGAAAAATCATATGAAAATTATCCATATGGATGGATATGACAAATATACAAAAGAAAAAAATATCATGCTTTCAAACAGGTAGATAAAGGGCTTAGATGGAGAAAAACTGCAACTTTTGTAGTTCTAAAGTGTATTCTCTCTTTTTCCCCTGTGATGAAATAGCTTAGCAAAGCAAGCAAAGAACAAGCAAGAGGAGTTACAAGCCTTGGCCCAGTCACAGAGATATCAGAGGCATAAGTGAACCCTGGTGAGTTGAGTCCTGTGACTGGAGGGCCTCGTTGGATGGTTACAGGCTCTTCAGGAAGGATAGACAGGGCAAGTGAGCTTGAGGAGCTGGAGGACCATGGCTGTGAGAGTGATAAACTTCCAGTCAACCCTAAACTTGTGTGGCATCTGCTGCTCCAGCTGGATCCCTATAAGTCTACAGAGACTGAGGGGATTCATCCAGGAGTAATCAAAGAGCTGGCTGATGCCATTAGGAGACCTCCCTCTATTATATTCAAATGGTTTTGGGAATCTGAAAAGATCTCATTTGACTGGAAGATGAAAAACATTGTCCCAGTTTTCAAGAAGGGCAATAAGGAAGACTCTGGAAACTACATTTCTGTCAACCTCACTTCAGTGCCTGGTAAAATTATGCAGAAGATTATTCTGGGAGCTATGGAAAAACACCTGGAGGACATCGCAGTCATTGGTCACAGCCAACATGGCTTTATGAGGTGAAAGTCCTGTTTTTCAAACTCAATTTCCTTTTACCACAAGGTAGTCTAATTAGTAGATCAAAGGAAGCCAGTTGAAGCAATCTTTTTGTATTTTGCTAAAACATTTGATCGTGTCCCTCACAGAATTCTACCAGACAAAATGTCCAGAAGGACATTAAAATAAACATGTTATGCAGTGAGTGAGCAATTGGCTCATGGGTTATAACAAAGGGTTATAGCACCTGGGGTGACATGAGGCTGATGATCGTACTAGTGGGGTTCCACAGAGCTCCATCTTAGGCTCTGTGCTCTTCAACATCTTCAAACACAACCTGGGTGCAGAATTCAAAGGTATACTGTGATGGTGATACTAAATTAGGAGGAGCCATTGACTCTTGTGAGGGCAGGAAGACCCTACTGAGAGATCTCGACAAATTAGAGGCCTGAGCCATCACCAGCCATAAGAATTTTAACAAGGATAAGTGTCAGATTCTGCACCTGGGATGAGGCAACTCTGAATGAATAGACAGAGCGGGGAATGAGATGCTGGAGAGCAGCCCCACAGACAGGGAACTGTGGGTAAATTAAATATGAGTCAGTAGTGCCCTGGTAGCCAGGAGGGCCACCTGGGGGGCATCAGGCAAAGCATCACCGGCCAGGCAAGAGGAGATTGTCCCTCTCTGCTCTACACTGGGGCAGCCTCACCTTGAGTCCTATGTGCAGTTTTGGGCCTCCATATAAGAAGGATCTAAAGCTCTTAGAGAGCATCCACAGTAGGGCCATAAAGGTGGTAAAGACCCTAGAGAGGAAACCACAGAAGGAGTGGCTGAGCTCACTTGATTTGTTCATCCTGGAGAAGAGGAGGTTGACAGGTAACCTCATTGTGGTCTTCAACAACCTTACAAGAGGAAGCAGAGGGGCAGGCACTGATCTCTTCTTTCTTGTGACCAGTGACAGCATCTGAGGGAATGGCATGAAGCTGTGGTAGGGGAGGTTTAGGTTGGATATTAGGAAAGGGTTCTTCATCCAGAGGGTGCCTGGGCACTGGAACAGGCTTCCCAGGGAAGTGGTCACAGCACCAAGCTTGACAGAGTTCAAGAAGGGTTTGGACAACATTCTCAGGCACCTGGTGTGATTCTTGGGATGTCCTGAGCAGGACTAGGAGTTGGACTAAATGATTCCTGCTGCTCCCTTCCAACTCAGGATATTCTATGATTGATTGAAACCACCATTAAATCCACCGCTGGCTAAATGATTATTAGCCGCAGCAAATAGTCTTAGTAGCCTCATGGAACAAGAAAGGATATCTTTGGGTAACTTTCAGTAAAAGATGTTGAAGTAAAGGAAACATAGTTTGAGCCCCAACCACTGGATAATGTTTTCATTGTTGTCTGAAAGCTTTATTATGATTCTTCTGACTGGTGCTCAGCTTTGGAAAATCAGAAACTAAATATCAGAATAAATTAATGTTTGTTGATCCCAGTCCTCTACACCGGTCACAGACATTAACAAAACTTAAAAGCTTCTCCAGATGGAAGATGCATTCAAGGCAGCTGTTTCAATGTCCTTCACTATTTATACAAGGAACTTTAGAACACTACAAAAAAATCACGGAAGGTCAGCCTCCTATCACTGATGTACTGTTCTAGAAAGGTGTGCGGGATGGCTCTGCTGACAAGGACAAAGATCTGTACTCGAGATTTAAGAACAACCTGGCTGAAACTCATCCAAACAAAGATTACTTCTAACAAGGACTTGGAATTTCACCCCTACAAGGACTTTCATGTTATTACTAAACAATTCTCATTGTTCATTATTTGTTTAAACCCATTTTACTGTATGTTCCCAATTTGTTTGCCATATATAGTTGTAACCCCTCCTCTCTCCATGTTTGTACAGTGAACCACCCTCTTTTTCCATATGTGTAAAACTCCTCCCATGTTTCCGCCCATTCCTTCCATATTTGTCACCTGTGCCACCTACCTTTACCAAGTTAGGCAATCCTCCTCCTCCTTTCCAGAACCTTCCCTGTCAGGCCCTATAAAAGGGGCTGACGCCATTTAATAAAGGTTCACTCCCTTCAATCCCTGATACTGTGTGCATGCGTGGTTCGTTCCTCCTTGTGTCACAGTGTCAGGGGCCCTCAATATTGCCACAGCTCCACAGCTAGCCAAGGGAATTCCTAATCACTCTACCCGAGTGGACCGAGTCCCGTGCTCCCACAATGAGCTGCGTCAGAAAGGTTCTTACTTAGTAACTTTATAAGATTTAAAAAAACCCCACACATTACTCACAACATATATGACATGAGACATGACAGATTTCACCACTGCTCAAGAGCAACACAATGTAGCTGAGTATTCACGGCTATAAAGAGCTCAAGATAATGCAGTTTAGTTCACAAACCCTATGCTTTAATATTTTCCATATACATTATAGTCTTGTTGATGATTGCTTTTGCTACAATCCATTTATCAATTTATCAAATATCTACTATAATTTTTTTCTCATGTGTACAACATTAATAAAGAAATTCCAAACAAAATAAAAAAGTGCAATTTTATGAAAGAGGAACTCTACCTGAGAAATGTGAAATCCTAATAAACAGCGTTCTCTTCTCCAGATACTTACAATAATGCCTTTTCTTTTCCTGCCCATTCTTTGAAGAAATACAAAATAATCTAGAAGTTTGATGTTTTGGAAAAAAAATAAACAAAGGGAATTAAGAAGCTACAATAACCCTCTTTTTTATTTATCTTAATAGCTTTTCTTTGGTTACATATGGTTAGTTGTGTGCTTCTGTTTATGTTCACACTGTTTCAATTTTGTAATATTTTGGGAGTAATTCTGTGAGCAATGATGTTACTGAATGAATACCACAATAAATAAAAAAATCCTATTTCTTTCTACAGTGTATTATTGAATTTCAGAGGAGGTCCACTCCTATAAAAATGCTGAAACTCCAAATAAAAAATACTATAAACATGTTAACAGTATTATATTTTGGAGTGGATCTACAGCTGAATGTTCAGAAAATACAAAGAAAGGAAATGAGAATGGGAGTCACAGATAAAATGGTATAAATAACAGATTTTTCAGTCAGTTGATAAATTTCACTTAGAAGTTCTGAGTTAATAAAGATGTATTTGCTGTTTAAGTAATCTAAACTTAATAATCTTTTCCTCTAGTTGTTTTTAATTTTCATTCTTTTTCTTTGTAAGTGTTAAAATATACCCAAAATTACTAAATATAAATAAATCATATTTATAGAAATTAGGTTTGTTATATTTCTTCTACATAAGTAATACTACTAGTTGAGAAACTAAATACCAGGATAAAGGGAAAAACGATGTAAAATGTAAACAAAGTAAACATGCAGCATAAATGAAAGTAAAAGGTGGCTAATGAATCGTTAATATACTTGTTCAGGAGGAAAATACATAACTTTTTTATCTGGTTTAACACAGATAGGCAAAGGGGTAGCAATTAAGGTTAATAGAAAAGATGCAGGGTTTTTTTTCAGTCCTGGGTCCTGAGACTGTTAACAGCAAATCAGTAGTCTAGAAATGTAGCAGTTATTTTAAAAGCTCTGCAATATGTAGAGAGCAATTGATTCTGAATGTTCTGGATAGTGATCTATTAAAATGTCAGAAATATAAAAGCCCTGTTTGGTAGACAACTAGTTTTATAGAACTCCTCTGTCATGCTGCTTTTTACAGTTTATTGATCTGGGAACTAAAGAGACTGCATAATAAGTCCTACATAACAACTTGATCTACACATTGCTTGCCATGTAAAATCGGAGTTATTTGACCTCAACAATCAAAACTGATTTAATTTATATGCCCTCAACCACATCCCAGATGACAGAATTGAACATTTCAGAGAAGATATCTAGAAGATACTCATAATTTGCCTTTATGAAGATCTACTTAAAACAGAATATTGAAGTGTGAGGGGGCAGATTATTTGCAAATAGAATTCCGCTTTTACTTTTTTTGCACATTTGTACATATATTTGCAATATGTGCTCTGTCAGTGTTAGTAGCTCCCTCTTAAAATGTGATTCAGGTGATTGAAAAAGGCTGTTGAGATAGGCTCACTGCCACTAATGTGTATTCTTTGAATAAAGCAAAGCTGTCTCAAAATGAACATTTTTTTTAGTGTCTTTGTATTCTCCATAATATAAGTTGTCTCCCACATGATTTTTTATGACAATTACTGGCCTCAGAAAGCCATATAAACTCTTTGCATTTAGGGGCCATAAAACACACTCAGTGAAGACACTATTATTTACTAGCTCATATCTTGTATGTTGTCTAACTAACAAGGATGGTAAAATCAATTAATTTGGCATCTTAAATACAATGTACTGTATCAGCTGACTACAAAGTATAAACAAATCCTAATATTGGACCTCAGGATATTTGTTTGAATTCTCATTCTTTTGGCTTACACGGAATCATTACAATTATCCTCTGGAGATGTACAGATCGCCTGGAGAGTGAAGGTGGCACAGATTTTCTTTGCAAACCTCACCTTACAATGCTAATTTCCAGCTTGACCATTCCATTTTCTTGATGTCTGCTATTGTTTATTTTATTGCTAAAAGTAGACAGACAATCTAAATATATCTATATATGAAATTATAT
>VZRE01007130.1:0-66078 GCA_013396775.1 Cephalopterus ornatus
ATGAACAAACCCCAGGTTTTATTACAATTACATACAAGCTTAATTCTCACATTAAGCCAGGAGTTCCCTGAATGATAGAGCCCTAACTTCCTACCAGTTTACATCCTGTATCTCTGCCTGACACTGCAGTACCAGCTCCTTCCTGCACTGTAATTGTCTAAGAAACCACATCACAGCAGTGTACCAACACATAGCAAAGCTCAATGGTGGCCCTTACAGGAGGGGATGGTGATTTGCATTAAAACTAATTTTGCTCACTCAGGCGTACCAAGATATGAGTATCCTTGTGTTTCCATCCAGCACTGAGGTAGTAACCTGTGTGTGTCCAGGCAGTCTGCATGATTCCATGCAGTGGCACAGAGAACAAATATTGGACAAGCTGTCCTTGTTGGCTGAGGATATGCTTCTATGCCTCCTTCTACCTACCCTCCCTGCACCCCTCCCTGAGGCCTCCTATCCTTCCTCTCAACGTCTTTCTCATTCACCTGGTTATGTCCGTGCCCCTGCTCTGCAGCTCTAATTCCTCAGGATGGCCTTTCAAGGCACTCAGAGCTCAGGTCAAGACTGAGAGCCATGGGTGGGGACAGTGGCTTACTGGGAGCAAAGGCAGAGGTGAAGGAAGGCCCTGGCAAGCAGCACAAGAACTTTGAGGACAAGAAGCTTTTCATGCACAGATAAAAAGCATCACAGGGAAAAGTCAAAACCAAACATCTACAAAGCTTTCCTCTCTCTTTCCCATGAGCCCAGCTTGTTTCTTTTAAATGAAGTCTCTGGCTAGCAATTCTTTCCTTAGCTGAGACACTGCAGCAAGGCAGGGATTCATCTTCCCACAAGCAGTGTCACAACCAAAGCTGCCTCCCAGCACCTCCTGGCCCTGGGTCATCACATTGCTGCTGTCTCTTTTTTAACCCACAGTGCTCTAAAGATCAGTGCACAGGAATGAGGCAACCTCTGACCACGAGCACAGCACAAATATTCAGCTGCTGCCTTCCATGAGACTATGTTGCTTCAAGCCCCATCTAACCTGGCCTTGGAAACTTCCAGGGAGGAGGAAGTTGTGCCAGTGTCTCACCACTCTTGCAGGGAAGAATTTCTTCCTTACATGCAATCTAAATCTACACACTCACATTTTAAAGCCATTGTCCTTCATCTTGGCATTAATAAGGGACTCTCTCCATCTTTCTTATAAACCCCCTTTAACTATGGAAGGGCTGCAATAAGGTCTCCCTGGACTCTTTTCTTCTCCATGGTGAACAACCCCAACTCTCTCAGCCTGTCTCCATAGCAGAGGTGCTCCAGCCCTGTAAGGCTCTTTGTGGCCCTTCTCTAGACTCGCTCCAATGGGTCCATGAATCCCATGCAGCTCTCTATGGAGGAGTCTCAGTAAAGCAAAGCAGAGGGGCAGAATCACCTCCCTCAACCTGCAGGCCACACTGCTTTTGACGCAACCCAGGTTACAGTTGGCTTTCCAGGCTGGAAGTGCACCTTCCCACGTCAGGTCCAGTTTTTAGCCCACCAGTATTCCCAAGACATTCTCTGCAGGGCTGGAGAGACTCGCCCGGGGGTCTGCTCCTCACCTGCTGCTCAGGGGACCTGGATGGCCAGCGGGGCATAAGCCTGAAAAAGGGACAGGAGGAAGATTTTATTCCTCAGAGAGGCTTGCAGAGCTGAGCCGAGCCCTGCCTCGCTCATCCGGACAAGCACGGAGGAGGGCTCACGCCGCCAGAGAGGAGCCCGGGAGGGGAAGAGAGCGGTTCATGGGCTAGACCGCGCTGCCGCCGAGGAGGTCCCAGAGAGCAGCTGGACCCCCTATCCCCGCCACGGGGATCCCTCGTCTCCCAGCACGGGACCCCTGCCGTGGCCATCACAGGAGCCCGGCCGCCCGGGACTCGCTCGGCGCCCAAATCCACCCTGGGAACTACATTTCCCCGAGGCGCTTGCGCGCGGGCGGCGGAAGAGGCGGGCCGGGTGGGCTCTCCCGTTCCGATTGGCTCGCTGGGGGCAGTCCGAGCGGCCATTGGGTGGGCGAGGCGGTCACGTGAGACGGTGGGCGGGGCGCCGGCTCACGGTGGCCCGTGCGGGAGCAGGCCCGGGAACTGGCTGGGGCCGGGCGTCCGGGGGGAGCGGGCTCGCCTGGCCTCGCTATGCTGGGGGCCCGGGTCCGCCGCGGGTGGCGGGCCCTCCGGCGCTGCGCCTCCCTGCCGCGGGCGGTGCGGCTGCGCGTCCGCGAAGCACTGGGGGCGCGGGAGCCGGCGGAGGCGGTCAGAGTGCAGGTGTGTGTCACGGCGTGCTTGGAAATGTCCCGGTCCAGAGCCTGAGCGTAGGGGAGAGGGCCTGGAGTGGTTCCTTAGGGAGGAAGAGCTGGGAGCTCTGCAGGGCGTTTTGCTGAGCTCCCGGGTCGCCCTCGCGGCGTGCGGAGCCTCGCTGTGCCATCTTTCGGTTTGTGTGCTCAGTTTGCTGTTGTCAAAGCTTTGGAGTTACTTGGCAGGGACAGGGAAAGGTGGTCGCTGTGATGGGCTGTACCGAAAAGTGTCTTCTACAGTATTGGCTTTATCACCTGTTCCTTTTGGGAGAGCAAGCCATTGTGCTGTTGTTTTCAAAGTTTTTTCATGTGTGTTGTACCGCATCTTTGTGTCACATACCTGTAGGTTTAAAGCAGTGCCAGTTGAACCATCGATAGCTTTCACTGCTGTTCGTGTCTGGCTCCTTTTGTGAACCGAGGTAGACTGGGATAAATGGACTTCTTAGCAATGGAGCTCTTTCCCTTGACGTAGGGGTTTGTGTTCCCCAGATTTCTGGTGTTCCCAACTGGCAGAGCGGTGGTTGCACACACAGAGTCCCTGTTTTGGTGCAAGGCCTGTGGCCAGAACTGTGTAGCTGTCAGTATTTCAGAATGAATCTGAAGAGGACTGGGGTACTTGGTAACACTTTTAAACAAAACTGAAAGAGAGTAGATTTAGATTTATAAGAAAGAAGATCCATACCTTGAGGGTGATGAGGCACTGGCACAGGTTGCCCAGAGAAGATGTGGATACCCCATCCCTGGAAGTGTCCAAGGCCGTGTTGGATGGGACTTGGAGCAACACTGTCTCGTGGAAGGTGTCCCTGCTCATGGCAGAGAGTTTGGAACTAGGTGATCTTAAAGGTCTCTTTAAGCCCGAGCATTTCTGTGATTCTGCTGACCCAAAAACCAGTTCGTAGCACACTGATATTCCTACACATGCATAGATGAACCTTAATAGGGTAGGAAGAAGCTCATCCAGTATAGGTTCTTTTCAGCTGTAGTTTTATGAATAATGCAAGCTGGAATAAATTGATGCTGAAATTGGCAATACTGCCTTTCCCTCACCTTCCCTGTCGCTCCAAGCCCTGGCCCTTTTCTTGCTCTTCCCCTGTGCTGGCAATATGTGGAGGTATTTTGTATTAAACTGGGTTAGGGAACTGATCTGGCTTAAATCCAACATCATTATGGCCAGGTTGTTGTAATGTGCAGTCCAGTCTGAGTCAGGGATTGTCACTTTTACTGTATGTTGATTCTGGTAAGGTATGAAGTGGTCAAAACATTTGTGCCACAGCCTCTGCTGCTCCAATGCAAGCCTGTGGGTATGTTCTTATTTCCTGTTGCAGGATGCAAAATTCCTCTTCTTATTTAACAAAACCCACAACAGCCTGATGAGGTGAGGGAAAGAAGCTCTTGAGAATGTTTCTTTATTCAGAGGTTTTATGTGTTGTGTTAAGGAGCACTTATGAGGAAGGAAACTAAGAAAAACATCTGCCATTACACATTAAACATGCATCAGCTATAGTGAACATGGTGTGTTCTGGGGATTTACTGGAATACAGTGGATAAGCACAAGAGCTTCAGGCATGTTATTGTATGAAATACCTTTTAAACACCTGTTGCTTTAGCCATTAAATATAGCCCAAGTGATCCTGTTTCTTGCATTAGTTCTTTTTCAGGTGGAACAGTCTGCAGAGGTGGTTTACCCTGTCTGAATCAATAGCTTCACGGCTTTAAAATCTTCATAGTTCTTATATGCAGTTGTCCTCTCCCTATTCTATAAGGCTGTGTAATACTTTGCCTGTATTAGTAGTCGCGTTGTAGTTTTAAGAACGCTTTACTTCTGGTGCTGTTTAGTTCTTGAAGTTTGCTCTGTCTAGATGACTGTAGATGGATTCACATTGGTTTAAAGTCATTGGGACTACCTGCACCCTTCCAAATAAGCAAAAGGCAAAACTGGTTGGAAAAGAGGCCGTTTGGTTTTTTAATCAGCACTGTTTTCAGTTCTCTACAGTACTGTTATGAGCTGCAAGGTCCCCAGCAGGTAGTTTCGCTTTTAAGGGCAGCTTTGTCTCAACCCTTGTGAGTTGGGGAGCAACTAAGGGAGTTATTTTGGATACTCTTACTATTGCTTCGTGCCCTGGTACTGACTTAATGTTTCCTTTAAAAAGAAATTAAAATTTATCTCTCATTAAAAAACTTAAATTAAGACATTAGCCTGAGATGTACATGGTCAGTTCTACTGTTTTGCTTTTACTTCTGTATTATTATTTTAATTCTTTCAGTGAAACTGAACAAGATGCTTCTAAATTTTTTCTTAATATTTTTTTTCATAGGGACAGTGTAGCAGTCTTGATTTTGAGATGTAAGGAGAAATATCTAAGGCATTAATTTTTATTTTTGTTTTGCATCAGTATATAGTCTTTCATGTGAATCTATTGGCTGCATCATTGTTTTAGCAGTCCAGCAGTTTAGGACCTGTAAACAACCAGTGAATGTATTTCAGTTGGAACTTTTCTACAGGTGATAGAGCAACAAAGTTTGATAATAAAGCGCATCAAAATAGTCTAGAATGTGTTATCATGAAGAACTGTGCATTGCCAGTCTCTCTTGTTTCAGTAAGAAGTGTTTGGAAGGGACACCACTAATAAGAATATGTACTTCACTAAAACGCTCTTCATCTTCAGAAAGCATTCCTGCTTTCTGTAATGTCAGCTCCCCAAAGATGCAGGTGCATATTAGTTATTCCTTCCATACTCAGGAGGATGTCTCTGCCTAAGGATTTCTTTTCTTTCTGCTTTGAAGTCAGAAGAAAAACTGACACTGACTTTTTTTACCCTTTTTGATTTATTTTTTTTGTCTCTAAAGAGATATTTTGATTTCAGTAAGAAGCTAAAATAGGCTTGAAGTGGTGTGTCCGACTTAGCTGGAAGAAGAGCATGACTACACAGTGTCCATGCCAATAAATAACAAATCTCTTTTACCTCTAGGGCTGGGTCCGTTCTGTCCGATCCCAGAAGGAAGTTTTGTTCCTGCACATAAACGATGGAAGTTCTCTGGAACACCTTCAGGTGGTTGCTGATCCCAGCCTGGAAAACAGGTTGGTCCATTTGAAATAACTGGAGAACTACACTTTGAGTGGTGCTTGGAGGGGTCTGCTTGGGCCTCTTTTCCTCTTGTCTGGGACTCGCCACCATCTGGCACCTGACCATAGGAAGGGCACTGCTGCAGCCTGGGGTCTCTGGATGTACTTTCAGAATGGAGACTGTCATACTACTCTGTCTCCTCTTAGCTGAGGCCTTGTGGTTCAGTTGATTAAGCCCATGAGATTAATTTGGACCTAATTTTTTTAAGAGTGTAGACATTCTTGACTGCTGTTGGAATTGCTTGGAAATCACACAAGGTAGCCAGGGATAACTGTCCCTGATTTTGGAGGGTGCTGTTGATGTTCCTGTAATAACTTTTGAGGGCTGCCTTGGTAGGCATGCTCCCTGGATAGGCATGCCTGATCTAGTATTATAAAATAATACACTTGTTTTACAGCTTAATTTTGTTTGTTACTCTCAGTTGTTCATTGGACTAGGGTTGGGAGTTTTGGGAAGATCCAGGAACCTTCTATGTGTAACTTAATATATTAAAGATTTTTTTATTTTTTATTCTGTAGGCCTGGTTTATCTCCACCAAGAGCCCCTTCAGCCTCTTTTCCCCTTACTTGTCCAACACTCCTACCTTATCCTAAATTCTTTTATATTGTTGTGAATCTATTCACATTCCCACCTGTGCATTTAACAATTTTTCATTTCATCAGTTAAGCTGTATGGCTACAACATCTCTTGTGATTTCAAGTGATCCAGCTAAATTAACAGGAATCTCTTCTGAATGTAGTTGACTTTGTATCAGCACCTAGTTAAGCTGTTGTTTTCTCTTGGTTTCTTAGAGACCTGACTTTTGGAAGTGCAGTGGAAGTGCAAGGGAAGCTGGTCAAAAGTCCTCATAGGATGCAAAACATGGAGCTGCAAGCTGAAACCGTCCGTGTGGTGGGACCTTGTGATATTTGGGTATGTCGCTGCAGCAGGAGTGGTAGGACTACTGGAAATCAATTTTTAAAGGTCCAAGCATCCAGCAAAGCTTCAAACTGTATTTTCTGTAAGTCTGAGTTGTCCTGCAGGCTTTGATTTGTCAGTGGTGTCTATAGGGTACTTCAAAGGAGAAACATGGGACCACCATGAGAGCTCTTCTCTGGTGCACAGCTGTTTCTGCATGGAAATGGGTGCACATGCTGGCAGCTAAGAGTTTGCATTTGTCCCACCCTGAAGCACTTACCTGTACCAGGTGCTGTACCTGGTAAGTCTGACCGGGATATGAATTGGAGAAACAGTGGGACTGGCAGGATGCTCCAGGTTGTGCAGGTGGAAGAACTGTATCTGCCACAGGCACAGGTTGCTGTTGCAGCAGTGAGGTGAACAGCTGGATTTCAGGGGGGCTCAACATCCAAAAGTGGAACATTTCAGAGTGCTCATACCTTCTCTTGTGTTCACAGCTCTTGCTCTGCTGTAAGCATTATAAAATCCACAAAATAACCAGAAAAGGTAGGCAAAAGTGTCTAGTTCTTCTCTACTCTGTAATGATGATTGAGTTTTAGTAGACAGAGATGCCATTCCCTGAATAGCAATAAAACTGTATTGACTCCCAAGTTCTCGTCCTCTTATTTGTGTTTCCTTGTTGTTTTCAGTCGTTTCCCTTGAAAATGAAGGAGAGGCACCCGCTGGAGTATGTGCGACAGTTCCCTCACCTGCGATGCAGGAACAACGCACTGGGCTCCCTCTTGAGAATCCGCAGTGAAGCCACTGCAGCCATCCACTCCTTCTTCCAGGTAGTCCCTTCTGTACTGAGCCTTCTGTGTACTACTCTCCCCCAGGCTGGCTTCATGAGTGCAGGTTAGGAGGGAAGGAGCATGACAGTCTTGACTACAGGGTATGGATTTTGGACACAGTGGTTTTCTTTACAGGCCTGAGCCTGGCTGGGCCTTGGCTGTTGCTTATGATCAGGTTAGCACATCTGTGACCTTGTCAGCGTCTTTTCACCCATTTACTGTTATTTTATCCCTTTGTCTAAGTTGCAGTGTAATTGCCTGCAAGTGTGTGGTCTGCGGAACACAACGTGATACAGAGTTGTTTAACCCATCTTCAGTGGTGACCTTACAGTCCTTGCACAGAAACCTCCTCCCACATGGAAAAATCTGCGGTAAAGGAACACAGACAAACTGACTCAGAGCTTCTTGTTATTCTCAGTTCTTTCTATTACTGCAGTACAAGTCTGTGTGAGTGCTGTTAGCTGAGATTAGGAGACTCCTGGTTTATGCATTTTGAACTGATGAGTTGGAGCCACCTGATTTTTCTGAATGTGTCACCCTTAAACTGAGGGCACGGTACAGGTTTTGTGCAGGCAGGGCAGGCAGTGAATTAACTCTCATGCCAGATGTCACAACAGAGACCATGTGATTCCTTGTGTGAGTAAATAAAGGTAGCAAGTCCTCTAGTACACCTGAGCCATTCATCGAAATAAGCATCAATTTTTCATTGAAATAAACGTTTTAGTTTAGATAAGCTGCCTTTAGTTTGAGGAGAATCATATTCAGAGCATCCTGGTTACAAAATTCACATGTAGTAATTAGTATGGCCCAAGGAACAGGTTAGAATTGTTGAGATTGAATTTGTGCTGCCAGGTGTACTGCTCTTTGTCACCTGCAGTGGCAAAGGCGGTTTGCTTGCTCTAGGATTTATCTGTTTGGAATTGCATGGTATTTGGATGACTTTTGTGGGGTTTTTTAAAAGCCTAATAGAAGTCTTCTGTCAGGTAAAACTAACTGCTGGTTTCAGGATTGTGCCTGCTCCTAAGGCAGAAGCCAACTCTTGGGAATCAGTTTATCCTGGTGTTGAGCCACTAGATGGCATTGTCTACAACGGTTTGTGCTTCCAAACCTGGACACAGAAGGCAGCTAAGGTACAGAAAACATCTTATTCGAGCTTTGTTTTTCCAAATCAACTCCTGCTCAGGCTCTGGCATACCTTCCTGTTTAAAATGCTCAAGAGCAGACCTGTATTAAAAATTAGAATCGAAAATTATCATCAATTTAGCAGCGGCAGCTATACGAAAATTAATTTTAAAAGGATAAGGAAGATTTGGTCCCAGACCAGATATTTTGCAAATGCTTATGTCAGAACTCGCCTAGCACCAGGAATGTTTGTGTTTGCTTCATTTCTGATGGAAGGAATGGAAGGAAGTCTTCTAAAATTGTTACCTGCATCACCCTAAGAATATTGCAATTTCCAGCTTGACAATATCAGAATATACCATAGCTAGAAAGTATAGTTGGAGTATTTTCACTTTGCAAAGCTGTAAGGAGCTTAATGGTGGAAGAAAATAAGTGGATTGTTTTGAATACACACTCAAGACTCTCTAACTTTAAAAACTTCTTTTTTTTAGCCTATTCATTTCCAGGAATGAATGTCTAATGCCAGGTGCCTTTGGTTTGGATGTTGAAAGCTAAAATGTTGTCTTTAAATTTTCTGAATACTGTGGTCCATGTGTGGGATAGGAACCTTGTTCCTAGGCACAGTAAGATAGTTTCAATGTGAATGGCAACTTCCACTTTGCACATTAACTTCCAGGTTTGTCAGAGCCAGTAATGTGGCTTGAAGTATTTTAAAAGCTTTTATAAGGGAAACTATCCAAGAGGTTTTATGTGATTCTCTCATTTCAGATCTGTGCGGTTTGCATTCCTTTCCAAGGCATATAGGGGGTCTTCTGTGTGAAATGTGCTTCTTTACAGCAACTGCTACCATTGTATGAGGAATTTAGGTGATTTTCCAAAATCTTATGTAGAGTCAGGAAGCCACGTGACCAGCAGGTCTCGGAATATGCAGGGAACTGTGTCAGAGAGCTGCATTTTGTATTGGTAGACTGGACTACCTTCTCCAAGTAAAGCAAGTAGTTCTGGCCCCAAAACTGTGCAGTAACTGTATCTCTGTGAGGAGCTCCTGCCAGGCACTTGGCAAGCCAAAGTCATTGCACCTATAACCAAAGTAGCCTGGAGCTGACTGCAGGGACTTTGCTCCCACTTTTGCTTCCACAAAATGCATTGCGTGTCCATATGAACTTTTTGGTCCAAATTAATTTTAGTTTGATTCTCAGAGTGGGCAGAAAATACTGTTCCAGTCTTCCTAGCCTTTTAACTAGCTGGTGATAAGGACCAGGACCTCTCATGTGACTGGCTGGTTTGTATTATTCTGTTAAAACTGTGAGGATAAGCTTTTAGAAATATTTGTTTTCTTAACTATTTTTTATGAGTGTTTTGTGTAAACAGACAGTGGATTCTGTTGCATCATTGCCTGTATCATGGTACTGTTGGCACCCCCTGATATTAAAGGGGTTCCCCTTGTGCTGGATATTGCAATGATGCAAGAGAAAACAAATCCTTTGTTCACAGCTGAAATTAGGTAGTTCCAAGTTCTTTTTACTTGGACACAGATAGGTATGATTTCAATGTTCCACCAGTGACCTCCACAGTGAGACTAAGTTAAAAAGGTGATGGTTAATAGAGTTCTGTTCCTAGTTTTGCGTCTATGCAAAATGCACATTCTGCATGTGCTTGTCTGAGGTCTGCTTGATGTATCCATCCACTGAATATTGGGTTGCAGCTGTTTTCAAAGCCTGTGAGTGCACTGCAGAGAAATCCAGAGAATAGGAGCTCTTTCTTTGTTCAGCCTTCCTGGTTTCGGAGGCCGCTGCTGGATCTATGAACTATTATGTGAAAGTGTAATTCTGTAGGTACCTAGAACATAACTAAGCGAGGGTATACCCTGTCTCTTAAAATCACTTTGACTTCAGTATCTCAGAAGATACAAGGTGGGACTGACATTTTAATGGTGGTTGGGTGTTATTAAGGTGTCTCTCCCATGCAGTGTGTAATTTTTGTCATCCAAATCACTTCTCTTAGTGGAATGTCCTCTGCCTAACCACTGTCTTCCAAAAAGCTGGAAGAAACCAAGTGTTGATGGCATAGGGGTGAATTTGACTGAAACTGCCCAAAAATATAAAAATGCTGGGGAAGGTGAGAAGAAAGGGGAATGGTGTGGAGATGGACCATTGCAAAAGAACCATAGTAATGACACAACTCTCGTTTGGTTATGGAATGTGGAGGACAATTCACAGGTAGTAAACATTGATTTGAAAATCATGTTAGCATTTAGTTAGTTGTCTGTCCATGTAAGGCAGAAGCTGCCTGAAAGACTGTATGTTTTCCTGATTAGGGGCTAATAGCTAAGTTATGATGTGTGCCAGCTGACGTCATCCTTGAGGTTGACGTTTGATATCTTTAGCTAGTTAACTTTAGTGTTCTGTTTCTTCCAGGATAATGGCTACGTGCATATTCATACCCCCATAATTACATCCAATGACTGTGAAGGTGCTGGGGAACTCTTTCAAATAGAGGTAAGTTGGGTTGCGTAAAGTTTGTGATTTTTTTTTTCTCTTGCAAATCAATTCTTGAGTTATTGAAGGTTAGAGGTAATGTTTTATCTTTACAAACCCTTTCCTTTTACGTATTTCCGTGATTTTTTTTTTTTAATATAGCAATCCTTAGCTTCAGCTAATAATTTAAACAGATGCTTTTCTTTATTTTATTGCTGTTATGTGCATTAATCAGTACCTTTCCTACTGCTGAGGTTTTTCTATCCCTGGTTTACAAAGAACAACAGAAGGAGGTGGGACATCTTAGTAAACAGAATGATTTGCTCATAAGAGCCCAAGAGATAGAATTGGTAATTCAAGACAGACTACTACAGTCACATACTTCTTAGCTTTGGAACAAATATAATCCACTGTGAGGTAATCCTTAAAAAAAGGTCAGCAATACCTAAAACTCCCTTTCACCTGTGTATATAGAGGTTCCTCCCTACAAGCTACTCCTGTTCCAATGCAGAATTCTCTCCCAATGTTGTGAAGCCACCCCATCCACTAAAATATTGCCACAATCTATCATTATATGAAGTACATCACGTTATGGGTCAGAAACTCCTATGAAGCTGAAACACACCCATAACTACTAAGATCTTCCCCACAGACTTCTCATGATTCCTAACCCCCGACATCCATGAATCATAAGGAATTCCATCTGCCTTCTGTACTTCTATATTTGAAATCCACTCCTCTGTCTCAAACAATGGCATCCATTGCCACTTATGCTTGTTGGCTCCAGCTTTGCTGGTGAATCATCTGTAAGCAAAAGAAAAATTGTTGAGGCAGCAGTTGCTTGCTGTGGGATCCTGTCTTCCTCTCTGCACAGCCTCATCACAAAAAGCTTCTGTCTACTGGTTCTTCAGGATCTTAAGGTCTAACCTGTGCTACTGGTGATTCCCTTCCAGACCAGTACCTGTGGCTCAGCTTTTTGCTTGCTGGGACAATTTGAGTTGATTAGCTAAACTAAATTGTTCCTCTTTAATTGAGATCCCTTGATGCTAGGAAAGGTTCATTCCAGGCTGTTGCATGCAAATTAAGATGTGAAAACAAGTGACACTTAATGATGAAAACATTATGCAGTTTGCAGCTGTACCGTGTATTACGTCTTTGGTACAAATTGTATCCACTTGAAAGCTATAGAGGATGCAGGACTACAGTGTAGGTGGCTGGTAGGAACAGAAGCCCTGATGCAAATGTTGAATGAAGTGCTAAATTGTGAGTCTGAAACTTGTATAAACTCGATCTTATCTAAATGCATGGTTCAAGGCAAATATTTTGCTCTCTCTCCAGTGGTATTGCTGAGGTGCAAATAATACTTGCAGTAATGTATCTACAGCTGTGCTTGAAAGGTGTCGAGCAAGTGCCAAGTCAGATCCCATTAAATGGCTTGTGCCACAAAGGAAGAGCTTCAG
Source organism: Cephalopterus ornatus (assembly GCA_013396775.1). Classification (NCBI taxonomy): domain Eukaryota; kingdom Metazoa; phylum Chordata; class Aves; order Passeriformes; family Cotingidae; genus Cephalopterus; species Cephalopterus ornatus. The sequence goes on from VZRE01007130.1 coordinate 12,214, forward strand.
AAACCCACTTGCTGCTGGGAAGAGGGAAGTTCTCCCTGATTTCTTGTTTCTTCTTTGAGTACTACTTCACTGTTTGTCCTGATTTAGGACTTAGTTTTGTTTCTGCCAAGCCCTGTTCAGAACTGGTCTTGGCTAGTGGAGATCCAAGACCACCTCCTATCCTGCTGGAACTACTTCACTCCACTAGTGCAGTGACAGTTTTTTGACAGTGAAAATGTGGGAAAAATTAAGACTGAGCTGTACATGTGAGGCTGTCAGACACAAAATAAGGGTGACAGAAGGGTGTCAGACATAATAATAAGGGTGTGATATTTGCAGCAAAGCCCAGAATCTTTAAATGCTTTTAACCAAACCAACTATCGAGACATTCCCTGTCTGCTGCATTCGGTCACTTTTTAGATTAGCCTTTAATTCACTGCTTGCACAGGCAAAGGGAAAAAATAAATTCCTGTTCCTCTTATATTTGAGCAGGAGTTAAAAATGATGGTGATGAGAATCAATGAAAGCAACCTGAATATTAGATTCTTGAATTAGAAAGATACTTAAATCCAGTTACTTAAGTTTTAAGACCTATCTTCTAGTTGTGACCAGAACATAAATTGGTCTCCTGTTGCTACTGAATTTGTAGTAGTTACAATACACCTGCTTGGGGTTGGGTTTTTTCCTGCCTTTTGAGGTTGGTTTTTTTAGCTCTCTGGGGCAGTGTATAAAATTGATCATCTCACCAGTTTAGCTGACCTGCTGCAGGTGGAATAGGTTGAAAACTTTAGGACCCAAGTAGAGACTCCTTTTACACCCACTGTGAACCATTGCATTCAAATAGCTGTCTTCTTGACTGGCATAGTCTTGGTCCTCTGAGTAATGTCTGATGATTGCTCAGGCCTGTGCATTCTTTGGAAATGAAGGAAAGTAAAGAGAGTAGGAATGTGTTTTTACATGTGACTTGAAGAGGTGGGGAAAAATGTATCTTGAGCTAGAACGAAAAGGCTTTTTGAAATGTGGTCTTTGATTCCTGGACCTCTTAATCCTGTAGGATTTGTGTTTGTTTATATGTTCAGCTTCCTCATTATCTTTGTTTGGTTTTGGGTATATTGATTAGTCTGTAGCTTTGGCTGGGAGGTTCTCATACAAAGGCTTGGGAGGGGGGTGGGATCCATTCCCTCTCTGCTGGGCAAATCAATTCAACTAAATATTTTTAAAATGCAGTACCATAATGGTGAAAAGAGGGCAGAGGACATTTTAAAAAAAATAAATATATCCCAAGATGGTAACAACTGCAGAGAAATCTTCTGCAGCTGAGTTTCTACAAATGAAAAATGTAGGTTTGAGGAGAAACTGTCAGAAGTGTGAAAACAGCTAGGCAGACCCTAACCCACATGGAGAACATCAGCAACACCAGCTTGTGGATTTCTGCACTGTTGACAATGTCTGCCTTTGGTGAAAGCCTGTAGGGGAGGAAGCATCTTGTGTATGCTGCTTTCTTTAAAGTAAATTTATTGACAACACTAGGAAAGCTTTCAGTGTTGAAAGCTGAGTTTTAGTATAATCCAAAACAGGACAAGGTAATTCTTGAAATAGGGAAAATGCAGGTCAGTAGGGTGAGACAGCCCGTATTTTATTTTAATTCAATCTGAGAATAATTTCTCTGTACCAGCAGTTTCAGCACCTCAACACAGATTCTTTTCTGGCTTTTTTTCCTTTTTTTTTTTTCCTTCTGAAGTCTAAAATTCTTAGCACCTTTGTATGTTGCAAGAAGCTTTACCTACTCCCCTTCTGGGGCTGCATCCTGGAAAATATGCCTTTCTTTTGTCCTTGTGACCCAGCTACATGTCTGTTCTCTGCTATTTTCAGTAGCCTCCCACTCTGCCTGCAGTGTTGAAGGCTCTCTGGGTCTCTTGCTCTCTCCTTTCCACTTTGCTCCCTGGAAAATTTTCTTTGTATGGCTGTCCTCAGCTGCTGGGGAGAAGTTGGAGGCTTCTCTTTACTCTGTAAGTGTCTGGCCCAGGACACTCCAGCTGGTATGATGAGGGTCTTGACAGCCACTTTCCCTGTTGCCCAGCTGCAGCATTTTAAGAGAACTCAGCATGCAGTGAGTTACAAAGCACAACAGCTGTATCAGCAGTCACAGCTCTTTAAAGTAGATCTCACGGGTGGGTTTTGTTGCCTGTGGCCTTATTCCTTTCTGGGGACCTTGCCCTACATGTGAGGAGTGCTTCACTCTACCGGCTTCAGCAGAGGTAAAATGTGCCCTGTATGAGGCTTGTCTCTTCCCACACACATACCTGATTGCACCTGGATAAATCTGAACCTGGATGATTGCACCTTGACTTAACCCAGAGTCTGGATCAGGCCATTTTGTAGCCTGAAAGGATACTTGACTGTAAACCTCAAGAACCATCCAGGTATAGGTTTTTAAAATGCATCTGGAGATTGTATGTGTTTGGCTTTTGGGGTTTTTTCCACAGTAGTGAATGTGAAAGTTTCTAGATTCCTGAAGGTGCAAGTTCATGGCTGTGCCTACTGAGGCACTGGAAATATTTGCCTTCTGCTGAAGATGCAGAAACTTACTCCTACCATCCCATTGGTACTGCTAAAAGATAGCCTGGTCAGCACCAAAGAAGGCTGGGATCTGCTGGGGAGAATCACAGTTAAATGCAACAATGTTAGTGTCTGTCAGGTGTTTTCCCTTTTAGAGATGTGTCACAGTCTGTGAGGCAGCCGGTCCCTGGGAGACTGGAGCTTCAGAGACTGTGCTCAGCTGGGATCAGGGTAACCTGGAACTGAGCTGAGGGAGGGCTTGTTTTTTCGTTTTCTAGCTTTGCCATTTTTTGCTTGTTTCTATCTAGTTAACTCTCTGCCTGTAATTCCAGAGGGAATTCTGTCTCAGGCTGGTTCTGTCTCGGCAAAACCAGCTGCTATTGCTCAGTGCAAGTCCAGCTGATCAGAATTAGGAATGTAACTGTAAGGAGGACTTCTTGGAAGTTAGGAATTGTCTAGGGGTCAGGGGTTGTTCAAAAAGGGAAATCCAATCATGTTTATAATGGAGTGTCACAGAGGGCAAATCTGGATTAAAGATATGGTGATGTAAAGCTTCAGCAGCGTGGTGGTGTAAGCTTGGGCGAGACCAACATCAGTGATTTCTCTGAGCTTTTAGAGTCTTCTCTGATCCCTTTATGCGTTTGGCTTGCACAGAGTGAAAGACAGAATCAAATGGTTTGTACTCTCCTGAAGCTAATTGCCTCAAGTAGAAGTTAATACAAGACTGACATCAAAGGGAATAATTTTAAATTAAATCATTAGACATTTGAGGAGATGGAGAACAAAACAGGTACTAAATCCAGTTGTTCTTGTGTTTAGAATGAGAATAAAAAGCCTTTGAAGTTGGCGTCAAATACTAATATGTTTGTAGCACATTTATTCTGAGACACCAAGGTGTTTCATACAAGAATTCCCCCTCCCTCTTTCCCCATTGTAATTTGGGTAGCTTTTGACTAGGGAATGGAGAGAGCTTGAGAGCAAACCCATAATTTCCCTCCTAATCTCATATCAAGTCAGTATTTTGAGGTTGGGAAGAGGGAGAAGAGTCCATCTAAATGAAATAAAGGCACCACAATGTTTTTGTTTTATTTGGCTAGTCATGGACATGAAAACCAATCTTACCCAGTGTCAGCAGTGAAGGCATAGTGTCACCTACCATTTATTATTTGTCTTGTCCCAGTGGCAGTGGTTGTAAATAATAAAGAAATCATCTTGATCTCAAAGGCTGAGCATGAATATGAGGCACAGGCACTTGAAAACATTGGCCTGTGCTTGAATGTGTAAAGTGGAGGAACCACTTTCAGTGAATTAGTTGATATTTGTACATCTGAAATGTACAGCTGATAATTATGGAATATCCCCTTGCTGAAGGGGTCCCTTCTGAACAAGAAGGGAGGCGTTTAATTTTTCCTGCATAGCAAGTGGATCAACTTTTGCAGCTCACAGCACTGAGTATTGAGTATTGTGTCTCTTAATGAGGGAGAGAAAGTAGGTGGCTGTGGAGAGGCAAGGTGATCGGATGTTGATGGGGGAGTAAAATTTTCTCTAAATATTGCTGTGTTCACTCTTCACCTTCTGTTGGAAGCCATCCAGGTGTGCTCACAATGCAGACATGCATCTTGGGATCTCTCAGTGGCCTCTAAAACTGGCTACAGGTTTTCAGAAGTCCAGCTGAGCTGTAGACTGTCTCACTCCTTCTCCAGTCACTTACTGTGTGCGTATTTTCTCTGTGTCTCTCTGAGATTACATCTGATTTGGAGAGTGAAAAATGACACAAAGTCATTATAAATAAACCAAGCCCCAGCTTCTGGAGACAGCTGTGTCCAGTTTGTGGATTTGTGGGGGAAGCATTGAGATTTCATGGCTGATTTCTTCTGTTCTTTGCCTGCTTCCAGTCTCTCTCTGTGTTTAGAAGTTGCATCCTACAGGATTAGGTAGGATTTTTCACTGGTGAAACAAGGCATGTAGCTGAACTAAGCTTGCAGTAAGAGAAACTGGAGTGGTACATGACTGTTCTCTTCAGTGTTCTGACCGTGGTTCTGGGGCTGCAGTATGCGGATGTTTGAATGTTTATTAATATCCTTATTGTGTTTGAGCAAATACTCTGGGTTTATTTGATGAAAACAGTAGGGGCCTGCTCCTGCATCCTTGGGCTTGGTGTTTGGTTCTTTTAGAACTGCAAAAACCTTTTAAACAAAGGAAGCGGTCCTGGGGTTACAACCACAGATTGTCGTATCTTCATTGATCTCTGTGGAACAAGGCAAGCTTGCTCATTTCTTTAGTGTGATGATGTGAAGAGATAAAACTGCCTTGTGATCTAAGGTCTTTGGCAGTCACTGTTTTATCTTTGCAATGAGCAGCAGAGCTTTTTGAGAACAAAAGCATCACCTTCCAACTCATTGAGAAAAATGACAGGTTGTAGAATATCAAAGGCTGGCAAACAAGTCTGAGCCCAGGCACCTCCCTGTGACAGAGCAAGGTGGGCAGCGGGGTGGCTGGAGGCAGTGGCACACTTAGCTGAGCTAGCGTAACTCCTAGGAACTACACTTTGAAAAGTGGGTATTTCAAACTTATTTCAGAAGAAAGTCTTCATTTGGAAGTAAATGTAGATCAGCCAAACCCCAGATTAGCTTTGAAGTTCCATTCTGGTTTTGTCCTGAACCTTTGGCTTCTCCAAAGCTTAGGGATGACATTGAAATATAGAAGATGTTGAAACAAAATCTCATTTATCTTCGTATTTCTTTGAAAGGCCCAGAATTGTGACCTCTAGAGATCATCTAATCAGTCTCACTGGGCTCAAACAGGGTCAGCTGAAGCAAGATGCCCAGGACGCTGTGCTACTGGGTTTTTTGCATCTCCCAAGATGGAGACTTCACAGCCTCTCTGGGCAACCTGTTCTAGTGCTTGATCACCCTCAATAAATAAAAAAGGTTATTCTTGATTTCAGATTAATTTTTGTGTGTATTTTTAAAATCTGTGCCCGTTGCCTCTTGTCCTCTCAGTGAGCACAGCTGAGACAAGTCTGGTTCATTCCCTTCTGTAAGTATTTATACAAAAGAATAAGATCCCCTTTGAGCCCTAACTTCTCCATGCTGGGCAGTCCCAGCTTTCTCAGCCTCTCCTAATATGAAAGATGCTCCAGTCCATGAATCATTTTTGTGTCCTTTGCTAGACATATCACTCCAGTATGTCTGTGTCTTGTACTGGGGAAACAAGGGCTTTACCTGGGGATCTTGGTAAGTCACCAATGGCATGCAGAGGGGAGGGAACCCCTCCTTGACCTGCTGGCAGTGCTAACACAGCCCCAAAGATGGTGACTTTCCTTGCCATGAGACCTCCTTGCTGTCTTATGCCAGGGAAATGGTGAAGCACAGTCCTTCTGTGCAAGTGAGATTTAAATTGCTCGACACTGAGATCTTCTAATTTTTTGTTTTGTGCCTGTAAATTAAAGACCAAAAATATACTTTTACTTAAATGGGACTCTTTTTCGGGGGGAGTTTTTCATAATGAAACACTGAACTTGCTAAATTTTCCATTACCTGTAGATGTTTATCCTTAAAATATCTGATAACCTGGAAAAATATTCAAAAGCTACAATGAAACATAGTTTATTTTATAGTGCCTCTATAATGTGTAAGCTGTGATGTTTCCAACTCCTTGTTGGTTTAGTTCCGATTTTTTTTGAAGACTGAATAATAAGTCCTAAGAGGATACTCCATTCCTTTTCTTTTTTTATTACTGTTTGTCTTTTTCCAATGGAAACAAATTCATTTGCCCATGAAAAGAAAGTAACTGGTTTTAAAAGTTATTGCTAGAAGTCAATGTGACTGACACAGAAAACACTTCTTCACTTTCTCATCAGGTTTGAAATTGAATTTTGAAGGTAATGCTCTATGAAGCTTCAGACTCCAAATGATAGAGATTCTTCCCTTCCTCGTCCCTGTTAATCTTGGTAGGAAAGTGAAAATCAATGCTTTGAAAAAACGGAAAATAAGTTGGGAGCTGTGGTTTTTATTTGAACACCAATAGTTTGACTTCTTGCTCATTTTTTGGCTTACAGGCATCAAGTGGGGTAAGAGAATCTGCAGAAAAGACCCATTTCTTCAATGTGCCTGCCTTCCTGACAGTTTCTGGCCAACTCCATTTGGAAGTGATGGCAGGGTGAGCAAAGTGACAAGTTTTTGTCTTGATCTGGGGTGGTTTTGCCCTATTGGTATCCATTAGATATCTGTTGTGTATGTGCCAGAAATGAATTGAGTGGCAGTGGCTGAATGATGGCGTGAGAGGCCAGCTCAGGCAGGGGAAAATTAAGTGGCTTTTTAATTCTGATTTATGAACCATTTTTAAATACTTGGAGTCTCTTTCTGCTTACCATGCTTTGGGAACATTGGATAGAGATGTAATCTTCATGGGAATGACTGTAGGATTATTCCTAGTCACTGCTAGTAAGGTTCTTTTTGTTGTTGCTTGTGTCTGACATTTCTCAGCAAGAAAATCTTTTTCATTTTCGCTATCACATCCTTTCCTCTTTTCTCCTTTCCCCCTCCCCACCCCCAAGCTTCCTTTTTGTGTCTTCTTCAGTCCTTCTCTTGTGTTTCTTCCTTCTGCTAATTTCTTTTGTTTCATGGTTTTCACACTTGATGCTTTATTATAAAATAAAATGAGAATAGTTTGGCTTGGAAGGGACCTTAAAGATCATCTGTTCCAAGCCCCCTGAATTAGCAGGATCGTCTTCAACTTGATCAGGTTGCTCAAAGCTCCATCCAACCTGGCTTTGAATGTTTCCAGAAATGGCATCCGCCTCCTCTCTGGGCAACCTGTTCCAGTGCTTCACCACCTTCATTGTAAAAACACTCATTCCTTAAATGTAATTTTTTTTCATTCTAGCTACTAAAGTGATCACAGTCAAATAATTAATACTGACTTTGATTAAAAAATTACCCTTAAGCTTTTAATGTTTCACTAAGGCTGTTAAGGGTGAAAGTGTCAATCTGTCAGAGAGACAGTTCCCTTTGATTAAGAGGGTTGGTCTCCCTCTACACTGAATTTTCCCAATAAATTAACTAAATGAGTACATTAAACAGCTGCAGTGACATCAGCACAGTCCCTTGTTTGAAGGCACATTTTTCTGAGCACTTGCAGTATGGGTTCTCCTCAGACATGGTACTTCAGCCAAATCACTGCTTGCCAGCTGAGTGGCTGATAAAGCCTGTCAGAGATCAGATCTCAGTCAGGTAGCACTGCAGTTGTTTGCCATGTGCCAAGGGGGTTCCTCATGCTCTTATAGTGACTTCAAAATCACTTTTAAAGTGATTTGTTAATGTCCAGTGGAAATCTGAAGGTGGGAGGGATAAAATTCTAGCTTTAGAAAATGTGACCTTCAAAGATCTGCCTTTTCACATGGATGTTCTATATTTCTAATAGTCTTAGTATTTGCTGGTTTTGCCTCGTATCCAATGTTAAGAACCAGTGAGGTTTTTATGTAATCACTGTTGCACAGTTTAATTGGCTGTTGGTAAATAGCTGCAGTGAAATTGCTCAAAGGGCAAGTTTTGCTTATAAGTCAAAACGTATAAACTTCTTCCCAAAGCTCTTTTCTACTCGGCTTGTTCTCTCTGAGAGACACTGTCTCTTCTCAGACCACCTCAGTGTCTGTGATATGCCAAATACCCAAGCTAAAAGTTCTCAAAGGACAGGATATTTCTCATGCCCTGTCTGCTGTTACCAAAGCACAGGTCATTTGACAGCCAACGACTTATGTGTCATCTCAGACATGAGCTGGGGAAAGTTAGTGATGAAGAGGTTTATTTAAATGTAAGGGGGGGTGGAGTTTTTGTGTCCCTGGAAGAAGATGGGATAACATGCATTTGTATGTGTTAGACTTAATTGACTGTCCTGCACTGTGACCTATATTGAAAGATGTAATTCCACAAATCAAATAAGTCCAAAGAAAGAACATGGATTCTAATTATTAACTTGAAATACAATCTCTCTCTCTGTTCCTTTTAAATAGTAATAGTACACAGCCTGCTCTGGGATAGAGCAGAAAGCTGAACTGGGCAGATGCAAGACCTGTCTGGTAAATATTTTTTCCACTGCTATCACTCAGATGCACCTTGCCCTCTAAGGATGGATAAATAACAAATCAATGCTCTTCAGCATGCAGTACTTCATATTCCTATTTTACAGTAGTATGTTGTTCTTATGGGCATTTTAAATGGATCCAGGGCCATCTAAATTTAGATAAGCTATCTTTATTCATAATGGGGCATAACTGTTCTGGGTACTTGCTCCTTTTAGTTTAGTTTTTATTTAAGTACACTGAGTGTTTGAGGCCTGCAGCTCAAGTGATATTAAATCCCTTAAGTCTTCAAAAATAGATGAAGCTTTTCTGGGTGCAAAAGCACTGTAGTAATGCATCATACAGCATTAACTCTCTAGATGCTGTGAGACCCTCTAGAGCATAGAATTCTAGAATGGTTTGAGTTGGAAAGGGACTTTAAAGATCATCTAGTTCCAAAGCTCCTGCCATAGGCAGGGACACTTTCCACTAGATCAGGTTTCTCAAAGCCCCATCCAGTGCCTTGAATGCTTCCAGGGATGGGGCGTCCACAGCTTTTCTGAGCAACCTGTTGCAGTGCCTCACCACCCTCACAGTAAAGAATTTCTTCCCAGTATCTAATTTAAACCTACCCTCTTTCAGTTTAAAGCCATTCCTCCTTGTTCTATCACTTCATGCCCTTGTTAAAAGTCCCTCTCCAGCTCTCTTTTAGCCCCTTTAGGTACTGGAAGGCGCTCTAAGTTCTCTCCAGAGCCTTTTCTTCTTCAGGCTGAACAAACCCAACTCTTTCAGCCTGTGTCCATTGCAGAGGTGCTCCAGCCCTCTCAGCATCTTTGTGGCTTACTTTGGACTCACTCCAACAGATCCATGTCCCCTTACGATGGGGGGCCCCAGAACTGGATGCAGTACACTAGGTGAGGACTCACAAGGGCAGAGTAGAGGAATGAGGTGCTGTGAAACCCTCAAGATGCTGTGAAGGTTTTATCTCTTGTTAGCAACTTGGATTTTGCTCTGTGAATGGGACTCCTACATGGTTAAAGACTGTAAATGCATGATAGTAACCAGAGCTGCTTGGCAAATGAAGGTCTGATGATGCTTTCAGAGTAGTAAAAAGTGGGAGTCTTCTCCCCCAAAACAGAAATATTCTGATCTTCCCAATAAACAAAGCAGGCAAAACAGTAAAGATCTATCTGTTTTGGATTTGATCCCTTGAAATTCACGCTTTGCTTTAGCCAGGTTAAATTCGTCATGCTCAGAAAAGGATCTATTCTTCAAAAATTCCTTTTGCCTTTAACAAAATGTTGACTTGTTGCAGTCTTAAGGTTCTCAAGAGCACCTGGTCCCTGAGAATTTGTGGGAGAAGGTCAAGATGGAAATGCTGGGGAGAACCTTCCCCATCCAGTCTTGACCCATATCCTTTTGCAACTTTTTGTAGGACTTTCGGAGCACAGAGGGATTAGCTTTTAGCTTTACAGAGCTCATGAGCAACCTCCAAGCTGCAGTTAGAAAAGGCTGGGAAGGGGAGATATGGAAAAGACTGGAAAGGTGTCTGGAATCACATTTTCCATGTTCTTTCAGACTACAGGGTGAGTGCCCATGCCTGCATGTTGTCCAGGGCTCAGGGCTCCATTTCATGGTGGGGCTGTTTGAGTGTTATTCCTGATCACAGGAGAGAACACCGAGCCATTTATAGTTTGTGAGTTTTTTCTTTGAGGAAAAGTGGAGAGAGAGATGGTCCTGCGTTTATTGACTGTCTGCTGTGCTTGTTATTGAAGACAAGGTCAGCAAAGTTCATCTTGTCTCTCAGTGTGACACGAGCGGCCTAGTTGGCACAACTTCTCATTTCATTGTGCTTCATCTTTGCGGTGACGGCATCTGAGTTGTCTGCTCAGGGTGTCTGAATCACTGTCAGCTGCTGTAAATCTATGGGCTTTTTAAGGTCTCCAGAAAAGTCTTTATTCAGTGATACAGCTCTCCGCTTTAGTCTCCTCAGTCTCGAATGAGTCAGTAACCAATGTGTGTGGTAAAAGTCTGTAGGACTGTGTGTGTCCTGATATCTTGTTTTAAATGTCATTGGTTTGCTGTGAAGTCTGTGTGGTATTTCTTTGCCTCCCCAATCCTCCAGTGAGGATAAAGGCCGCTTGGGGGACCTGAACTGGGCTGGAGGGTCTGTGACAGCTGAAGATGATTCAGAGGCATACTGGAGACAGCCAAAGCCAATTGTTGTCAAGAAGCTCATTGGCTGAAGTTACCTTTTTGTTCTTGTTTTGTTTCTCCTTTCAGCCATCTGCACTTCCCACAAGCTGTACCTGCTCCTCTCCTTTCAGCCCCTCTTGCTAATAGTGTTTACATCAGTGTTTTTTCCTTGGGCAGCATTTTATCCCAGGCACTGTCTGTTTTACCTTTTGTATCATGAGCTTAAATAAAATTTCTTTTCCTAGAAGCTCTGGGAGCTATCCCCTCCTTAAATTGCAAAATAAGTTATGTCCACATTCCTTGCCCCTCCCTAGCTCTGTTTCTTTTCTCTTTAAGGCCTCCACTAGGTTTCTGCTCTCTTTTTTGTCTCACATTCTCTTGAAGTTCCCTGCAAATGGGAGGGGCAACCTAAGAGCAGCCTGTTAGGACCTGCAAGGAGGTTATCAAGAAGACAAGCCCACTCTTTGCAATGGTGAACAGCAGGAGGACAAGAGACAATGGGGTTAAACTAAAATGAGAAGTTCTGAGTGGATATAGGTGGGAAAAAAATCATGAAGAAATCTGTCAAGCATTGGAAAAGATGGCTGAGAGAAACTCTGTATCAGAGACACAGCTAGATGGAGCCTTGAGCAGCTTGGTCTGGCCTTCTTGCTGACCCTGCTTTGAACAGCAGACTGGGCCAATGACCTCCTGAGTTACTTTCTCCTTTTAAGTTTTTTCTTGACTTCATTCTCATTTTTGTCTCCACCCATCTCATGCATAAGACCATCTTGGTGAATTCTCTCTCTAGTTCAATTTCAGTTCAACATCCTCAGGAGCTGTATTTTCCTGCCAGTTTATAATCTCAGCCTTTCATGCTGACTTCTATCTGTTAAAGTCTAGCTATCAAACTTGGTTTAGTTGGGACATGATTAATTCCCCTCTCCTTAAGCAAATTCCCTTGATTTCTAAATCATCATGTATTTTGCTGCTGTTCTGCCTAATCTACATATTCTCTGACATCCTGCAACTGGTTTTGCTGGTTGCAGAGAGGCTCTAAAAAAAAAATCAGTCACCCAGGCCATTTTGGCTGGGTCTGCCCGAGTTTGTAGAGAGCTGAACTCAGTGAATTTTCTTTTGATTGCAAAAGCTACGTAAGTCCCACTGATTTCACTTGTAATATGTCAGTACTTTAGTGCATTTTGAAGCGTGGAGGAGATGGAGAATGAAAGAAAGAATGCTGTCATTTTCGGTTGGTGTTCAAGAAAATATGGCAAAGCTCAAAAGAGATGGGTTTGAGGCTGCCTTCCATAAAAGAGGCTTCATTTTCAGCAATCTGGTAAACACAGTCTTAAAATTTGATTCCAAAATTACTTGCTAACGATGAAACAGATTGTATTGTCTTTAAGCAAATATTTGCTCTACATTGTACAATTTTAAACACTTCTGAATGCAGCTGCAGCAATGATGTCCAGTTGTATAACATTCCTGTTGCTAAGAAGCAACAAAAATAAGTGTAATTATTTATCTTGGATGTCTGAAAAAAATCTCTGACATTTCTTGCACAACGTTTGTTTGAGTCTGACTCATAATGCAGACTCTTATAATTAGCGCACTAACTTCCATTAATTAGGCTGACACTTAATTGGATCTATAAAAAGCAACTGTGACATGTCTGGTTTTAATCAATTACTGTGTGCTTCAGTCTGGTTCATGACTGCTGCAGTGATTGTTAATGACTTTGTATTACTGGGAGGCCAAATACGTGAACTTTGTAGGTACAACAGTGAGTCTAGGGTCGCTTGCCTGGTTTACAGTCTGCATGGATATGCTATTGGTCCTTTTTTCCTCTCCACCTTTTTGGGAGGGGAAACAGGTAATTCGCTTGCAAGAAGCATGGTAAGTGTATGCTGAGAGTAGCTGCGGGTCAGCCATGTGCTGGGATCCACATATGGAGGGCTGAATAGAATCCCAGCAGTCTCGGACTATTTGTTCTTTGTTTTATCAGTTGGCTGTAAAAATGAAATGCAGGTAACAACAGAAGAACAGGTTGTATGCTCATCTGGTGAACGATGTCATCAGCTGAGATTCTTCGTCCTCCTTTTACAAGTAAGCTAAGCAAAAGCATCATATTTCTGCCTTGGATCCAGTGCACAGTCCTTTTTCCTTCTCTGAATATCTTGTCATCCCTGTTCCAAGCAGTAGTAGGTACTGTAGGATCTGTGTCAGAAGAACCCAGCATCCACGTTTGTGTAGGGCCTTCCAGCTCAGCTTTAGCCGTGTGCCCAGACATCATGAGAGCTGCAGGGGCTTAAGAAGCTGCGGCTTTGTGAGTTACAGTAGGGCTGTTATAACCCTCTGCCCTCCTCTTCCTGTGCTGTAGTAGCCACGTTCATGGTTACTTCTGCAAACTTGTTTTACTTTGTAACTGAGGCAAGCAAGAAGCTTCAGGTGGCCCCTCACTGCAGCTCAGCTGACCATCAGTGGCTCATGACTCTGTGGCAAACTCGATAGCTTGCAAGAGCGTGAACCTGTCTTGTGTCCAGGCTGCAGCTCCTGCTTCTCAGGGAGCCTCTATGCCCTGAGAAGTAGCTTTTAGGATGAGATGTGAAGTTAGGCAACTTCATCCCTAAATGCTCCCACAGCTTTCCTTAAAATAGATGCACAAATCCATTAGCGTGTGCCCTAAAATATACTCCAATTTTCTGTCATTGTGCTGCAGTAGAATAAGGATAGATCTATTTAATATAGATTTAAGAAATTTTTTTTTGTGCAATTGCTTACTTTGTTTAATTCCTGTAGAATTGTAGGCCTTGGAGATTTGAAATAGTTACACCCAAACTTTGGAATGTGACCTAAACCGTGACTCCTTCTGTACAGTAATGCACCCACCAATGTATTTTCTTGTTGTAATTCTTTTTTGCAGAGTTCATAAAATCAATGTCCATCTGAAAAACAAAAATTAAAATAAAATATCTTCTTCATGGGTGTGAAAAAGCAGTTTTCAGAGAACATGGAGGTTTTCCACTTTGAAAGGGAAGAGATTTAACCCGATTCTTTCCCCCCTGCCATGTTGGTAATATATTTTTATGGCTTAGAGTAGGAGTCACAGGGATGATTAAGTTTTAAAAAACGTCTTTTTTCCCCGTTTTATATAAATCTTTGAAACATTTTATTTAGCTCTTTGTAGAATATCTCTTAGCTAGAGCACAGGAAATGGTTATTTGAATAAATGTTCAACTACTCTAGTGCCTTTCATCAACCCAGCTTGTGTTTTCATTGCTAATTGGTCATTTTATTGACTTTAATTAGAAACAATAATGTCAAAACCAGGACAAAACAAGACTCCACTGGAATAAAGTAAAACAGTGTTGCATAAGAGGGTGGAGGACCCAGGCTGATGAGGTCTTTGAGCCTGGAGCAGACAACTTTTATGTCTCTGAGTAACACTTAAGGCCTTTGTCTCGATTTTCCCCTATTCTCCTGCCATCTGTAGGCTAACAACCCAGTGCCTAGCTCTGCTGTGGGGTTTAATAAACAAAATTCTGAGTGCTTTGGCAGGTAATTAGGGTATACAGGTCATGTTGTTGTTAATTTCTCAAGTGTGCCTAGATCATTTTCAAGCAGAGGTGGAATACCTAGGGAGGGTATTTTGCTGCCGGAACTGGAGCAGAGGCCATGGCAAGGGGAGAGAAGGTCCTGGAGTGTGGCAGGAGGGTGCTGTGCACATGCAACCTCTCAGGCATCGTGGGTCCCTGCCCTTTGGAGGTTGCAGCGAGGGAAACTGCTGCGTTGCTTCAGTCTGACTGGTTGGGGGGGAAGTTGGCACTTCCCAGTCTCTTGTCTGGGAACTTAGACAGCTTTTTTTTTTTTTTTTTTTAATTTATGTATCTATTTTTGGATGCTTACAAAAGGAAGTACAGTCCCATCTTGTTGCAGCATGAGTTGAAACCTTAGCACTCAGCAACCAGCTCTGCTGCCCAGGCCTAATTCTCACGTACTGCTAAAAAAGCCGTTGCCAAAATGCAGCTTTTTTGACCTGCATTTCCACAGAGGGCAGACAGAAATGGCATGTCCTATGAGGAGTTTCTTAAAAGTTTCTTTTTCTTGGTAAAATTCAGTCCCTTCTGCTCCCTTTTCAACAGGAACATGTTCACTTTCATTGGGCAAAATCCAAACCACCAAGCAATAATAAGGGGAGTATTATTTTTACCTTGAGGTTAAAAAACAGATATTTCTGTCCAACTCTGGTGGTTTGGGTTCTTTTTTAACACAGTCTACCCAGCTCTAGGATGTAAAATATTCTGCCTCTTCTCCAAACTGCTGGGCACCTGTACTTTGCTAGCATCATTAGGAGCTCTGGGTTTCCAGCTCCTCCAAAAACTAGACCTTGGAGACATTGGATTGGTATGTTTGAATGGCTCTGTGTGTGTGTCTGTATGTGTGTGTGCGTGGCTTTTTGCAGAGGGCCACAACATCTTTCAACATACAGATTTCAGGATCCCTGAACAACCCCAGTTGTGCTTGGGTCAAGCACTGCAGCCAAGTAGTGTCTCCTGGTAGTGTCTCCTCCATGCACATGGCAAAGTCATCTGCTTATTTCAGTGGAGGAGGCAAGTCCTCCGTGCTCAGAATGAATATGGTCATGCTGGAACAGAGTGGAATTAAATCAGATAGCTCACTTTATTAACTTCTTCCCTTCTTAAGGGAAAGGACAGTGGGTTGACAAAGCTAAACTCCTTGGCTTTAGGGTCACCTTGCTGTTCTTTCTTCCTCTGCTGACATCATCTGTTGTTTTGTCCTTGGGTTAGAAGTAATTGTTTCTAGATTTTCTTGCAGTCTGGATTTTAGTGTGCGTATGGCTGGGACGGGTTGGTGGATCATGGTGCAGGGGAATATACAAGGGTCACATTCTGTGTTCATTTAGCATGGCCAGAGGTGAGATTTTGCACAAGTCACTGTTGAGCTTAACTCTTCACTGCAGACCTTGTCAGAGTAATCGCTATTATTTGTGTTTATGCAGACACCTGTAGTCTGTAGTAGTGGGGTAACAGCAAGGGCACTACTGTCACCCCAAGTGAATTGCTCCCCCCTGCCATGTTGGTAATATATTTTTATGGCTTACTCTAGGAGTCGCTGTGATGATTAAGTTTTAAAAAACATCTTTGCTCCTTGTGTGTACTGGTGTGGTTTAGTGCCTAGCCCTGAGTCACAGCAACCAGCTTCTGCCTCCAGCTGTGTCACTGCTGTGGTGTTGTGACCTTGGCATGGGTTGTAAGCTGACTGTGCAGGGATTGCATCTTCTTGATTAATAGCCTTGTTCAGAGTTAGATCCCCTTGGTTCGACAGCACAAATAAGTCTTTATTACCTCGGTAGCAGCGTGGAGTCCTGGCTCAGAAAAGGAGCACAATCCATTCCTGGCTTGGAAACCATTGGCACAATTAATTCTATTTGGATTGCAGCGTAAAAATTGCCAGTAAGGCAGAGACAGTGAGGCCTACAAACATCGCATGAGTTTAATTAAAAGAACGATTTGAAGCAGCTTTGGGCACAGATACTTATTACTTCTCTATTGGTTTCTATCACTGATTCTATAATGAATTGTAAACGAACTCAAATGAAATGAGCTTTCATTGTGTGTGGCAGAAAGCTCGCAAAGGGGGAGAGGTGGCTACTTCAGAAGACTGTTTCAGTAGCATGTGAAATAAAGGTGGAAAGGGTGTTCATGGGGTAGAGAATACAAGAGCAGCCTGTGCAAAAATGAGCCTCCACCAAGCAACCATCTGTTCAGAGGACGGCTGTGATCCAACAACGCTGCCAGGTGCTGCTTCAGTGTCCAAAGGCACTCCTGTGAGCCTGTAGCTGGAAAGTGGCTGAGCCCTTTGCTGGGCTGGGGTGAGCAAGCTCAGGGTTTTGCAGGATGGGCCCTGGCTTTTGCCGTGTTTCAGTGTGTTGGAGGGAGTGCCATGGGTATACTCTTGGCCTCCACATTAAGCTCTCAAATTTTCCCAGAGAACTGGACAGAGTGAAATACAGTCACAGAAAGGGAGCAATTAATTAAGAGACTCTGTGCCTTCTTCTGGTGTCGACCCCAGCAGCGCCTGTGAGCCGCATCAATGCACTTGAGCTTGCTGTCCAGAGCTCTGATCTGGGTAAAGCTGACTGCAAAAGGACTCGTTTCAAAGCTTCTCTTGTATTCTTTGGTAGCATGTACAAGGACAGTGTTACTGCTCTGCTGTAATGGGTAAGGAAAAAGGCTTGACAGATTATTAGGCTTTTTCCCTTCTCCTGTGTGCTTTTGTTGGAGATGAGGAATAAGCACTACTGATTTTTTTTTTTTTTAAAGACTCTTTAGTGCCCACAACCCTAACTGACCTAGGCACTTCTGGAGACCTAGCCAGAATTTTTAAGTTATTTTTAAATGCTGGAAGTCTTGCAGAGATCTGGGAATGTTAAATGATTAATTATTTGCATCACAGAGCATAGGACTCACAGCCCTGGACTGAGGCTCCATTGTGCTAGGTGCTGAATGCACACAGAACAAAATTACTGGTTTTGCCCTCAGTACTATGAAATTGGAGTGGAGTCAGCTTCCATCCCTCTTTTCTAACATATTTATACATTCTTAATGTGATACAGCAGTGTATCAAATCACAGATATGTTTTTTATAGCAGATGAAGTACAAATAAAGGCTGGATTTGTGTAGCGGGCATTTGCTTAATGTCTTGAATGGCAGAGCACAGTAAACAGTATATAAATGCCTGGATGGAAAATAATTGTTCACGCATGGAGTTGATAACAGGGACTATATATTTTTAGCTGTCTTTCTCTATTATGTCCAGGCCTCTGATCTGTGCTACATTGTCATTACCAGATGACTTGCATTTACTGCGCTCCTTTGATCATTTTGCCAGCCTGTCATCTGGCTGGTTTCCCTTAGCCAGGGTCCAGGGATTGTGGTGAAGTTCTCACAGTTACTTGTATCTGTCTTTTTCCTTTACAATTAGCCTGGGAAATGAATGATTCCTCCCCTCTCTGTACATGTTGGTTTATTTGGGGGGAGAGGAGGGGCTGGGTTTTGTTTTTTCCCTTCTTCCAAGGGGCAGGCAGGCAAACTCAGCCCCACACCAGTGATGTAAGGTTCTACAGGCTATCACAAAGCCCTTACTGTTGTTGAGCACTCTGGGATAGTCCACAGAGTTGCAGTGCTAATGGTTCATTTTGTAAACATAGGTGGTTCTCGGTTTACAAGTTACAGAAAATCCGTCCTGACAGGATGCCTAGAGCTGAGAAAAGGCAGAAGTTGGTTCCTGTGGGAACAGGGACAGTCGTTCTGCACTTCTCCGCAAAAGCTCTGTCTCAGGCACAGGGAGGCTTTGTTCTTGCAGTACAAAATTGATCTGTGACTGTGAAGTGTTTGACCATAGTTGACATCTTGGAGCAACATGAGGGTCTTTATTTTTGATTATTTTTAGATATCATGCAGTTGGCAACCCCTTTGGAAGATAAGTAAGTAGTCATCATGCTTGGGCTCCTGTTCAGTAGGAAGTAAGTACAGTTCAAAGTACTCTTAGTAGCCTGCATTGTTGGAGACTGTCATCTGTCGTGGTAACCTACAGTGACTGAATGTCAGTGCCTGTGCCTGGACAGCCGCAGAGAAATGTGTCTGTTGCTGAAGCCAGACTGTTGCTCTGTGGGATAGGATCTTCTGCTAGCCAGCTAGTGTCACATTTTAGTTTTAAGCGTTACTTGGAGGACTTCATGTCAGTGAGAGGTTAGAAACCTGCACATCAAACTGAGCAGACCTGAATGGGTACTTCAGCAATTACAGGCATTTCAAAATATTTTTGTCTTGTGTCCGATCCTGGCTCAGCCATAAACTGAACTTGTGATTAAATTCATGTATTTTGGGAAAACTCTTTCTTTAACTGAAGAGCCTAAAATTGAAATATTTTAGCAGAAGCCTGAAACGTAAGGAGAGCTAGAACAAGAACCTGCATCTCCTGTTTTCCACTGCAGGCCAGCCTCCACAACCTGGCAGCCAAAAGTTTTTGACCAGTTCTGCCTTAAACACAAAACAATTTTGACAGCATGACTCATTGCTTCATATTTGTTGTTTGTATTGCTATAGCAGTTGAGGCTCTTAAGCTTTGGATCCAAGACCTTGTTGTGTCAGGTGCTGTAGGAACAGAGGAAAAAACCAAACCAAAACGGCCTTGTTGAGGAAGAACGTGTGTTTCTGTATAGCCCAAGACAACAGGTGGCTACAGATGGGGGATCGCAAGGAACCTATGATATAATACTGACCTGTGCAGTGTGTAATAGTCTCAGTACATCACTTATCTAAACACTGATGAGGTTTTATAGACGCTATAGCAAAGGGCAGTTTGAAGGAGGATGACGGAGTGACAGCAGAAGTTTCACAGTAACATCGTAGCAAGCAAGAAAGGCAGCAGAGTGAAAAGAGGCATGCTGAAAATGATGCTTGAGGAAAGATGTTTGCTGCAAAATCTGGTTAGAGTCATAGATGCTGTAGTCATGTATGAGAGAATGCAGGTGCAGGAGCAAAGCAGAGACAGAAAGGGTGTTTTTTGGAGGAGGAAAAGCAGAGCTGTGGGGAAAAGAAACCTACAGGCAGGCTGCATATTCAGAGTCTTGACTTGAAACTTTCTTCTGGTGTGTTTACTACTAGCAACTCAAGGAAGAAGAAAGTGCTTTTTCTTTGGATCATAACCTTTAACCAACATGTGACATGAGGGAACAGATGAGTGAAGCAGAATGTGTGTGTTCCTTTATTTGCAGCGCAGATGTCTCCATAAGGGGCAAAGGAAAAATGCTGCTTTTTGTAGTGTTGTTTATTTAAACTTCAGTTTAACAAAATTAGCCTGTTCAGAAACTTCAGTGAACATCCTCTTTAAATTGAAAGCTTGCAGAGCAAGATGCAAGTCAAATGCCAACCCCAGCTATTAGCACGCATCCTTTCATGAGTGTCAAACTGTGGTTAATCTCTACTACTTGGGTTCTTTTTCTCCTACATGCTGCCTACAGCTGAAAATAACATCAAGTTAAAGATGTACTAAAGATAGCAGCTGCCCAGTTCATGGTGTTTCTGAAGCAGCTCACTCTCTTCCCCAATTAGGTTTGCTTCCCATGCAGTAAGATGGGAAACACTGCTATCGCGGCATTTGCTTGGAAAGCTCTTGCTGGCTTGAGGATGTCCAGGAGCCCAAGTGTTCATAGCCCAGGGTGTAAAAGGTATTGCTTGCAGTGCAGCTTCCCACATAAAACTAAAACTCTTAAGGGTGTGTTGGTGTTGGATAGGAAGGTTTCTTATGAAGGAAGCAGAAACACAGCATGACATGACTGCAGAATAAGAGAGGATGTATTTAAATAGACTCTCCAGAAGGTGGTTGGAGAATTGCATTGGTTGCTCTAGCATCAGGTGATATCCCAGATGTGTTCTCTGCAGTAGGGACCCCTTTTAGCTGAACCATATTTAGCTGTGTGGACGATGCCTAGTTGATTACCTCGAAGGCTCTTTCAGCAATTAACTTCGGTCTTGCCACTAGAGGGGGACTGCAAGCCATACACCATACATCCATCCTGCTGGGCTTCACCAGCCACCCCTCCGTGTTTGCACCAGCCCAGCAACTCCAGCTGCAGGGCATTCTCTGTTCTACTGTGCTCTGGGGTCTCACAGCACCCATGAAGGTCAGACATTGCAGCCAAAGAAACAAGAAAGGATGTGGTCAAGGAGAGCCTGACTGCTGTGATGTCTGGGTGCTTCTCCAGTTATTTTCTTCCCACACAGTTGCAAAAAGTGTCCTGAGCACAACTTGTGTACTTTGAAAGCTGAATACTGTGTGTGCAACTTCCCTGAGTCATGAAGAGGTGTGAATAACTCCTCTCCATGACTGGATAAAGGAACGTAACAGTGGCATATTCAGCAGTGCCATTAAATAGGTCAAAGATGAAATAGAAACATCATTTTTTCTAGATCATGAGAGAAAAGTGAGGGCTTTAGGTGTAAAAGACTCACTTGTGTCCTGAACCTGACCTACCTGTTTCTTGTCACTTTGCAGGGCTTTTACCCACGTGTTCACCTTTGGTCCGACGTTCCGAGCAGAAAACTCACAGAGTCGCCGGCACCTGGCGGAGTTCTACATGGTGGAGGCTGAGCTATCCTTCACTGAAAACCTGCAGGACGTCATGCAGGTGGGTGCTCCAAATGTCTGTGCAGGACCAGTACCAGAGCTTCTTCCTCCTCCCTGAGATGTGTTCCCTACCCTCAACTGAGGTCACAGCTCCTCTCACCCTGTGTGAACCAAGTAGAGGCTGCACAGGGATTTTTCCCAAGGGTCAGGATTTGCTCAGCAGAGATGAGGCCACAGAGGGGATTTAGAAGGGAAGATAAAGGTGCACACAGCCCTCATCTGAAGCTGCACAGTTGGTGTATTGCCAGGAAGTGTGTCAATGTGCTTGACTGGTGCTAATGAAAGTGGCACTCTCCCTTTCAAAACCTTCAGCACTTCTCCAGTTAATGAACAGTATTTATGCAGCATGTCCCTTGATGTGGTCTGTAAAGGTCTCCTTGAAATCTGCATTGAAATCTGAAGTAGAAACAACAGTTTTTGGCATACACTGTTCGCTGTGGCTTTAGCAGAAGACTGGAGGAAATCCTTAGTCAGTTGGCTTTTGATTTTTCAGGATTGACCTCTCAGTTGCAATTTAACCACGTGATGGATGCTAATGCATTTTACTAGTCTCAGTGTAAGCCAGCTTACGTCCAGTAGCTGTTTATGAGTAAACATTCTATCGCATTCCGGTTTATCAGATAAGCTCCCTTGAAAGCTATTGGAGAAACAGCCTTGTAAAGAAAAATACCTGAGACACAGGCTGCAGATTTTTAAAATAACATCCAGGTGGTCATTTCTTCAGTCTGGATCACACACATTGCTGAATCAGTATGGCCTGACAGCAGAGCTGACATGCTCTGTGTGCTGCTTCTGTGTCTGGGATGTCTGGATGGCACTGGACTGTGTGGACTGACTCACTGGGAATCTGTGCTCCATCATTAGTAGCAATCTGCTCTTTCTTTGCTCTCTTCTTTTCTCCGGAACAACTTTGTGTATTCTTAGAGCATAAAATGTACATATGTTCACACCTTACTTCCTGAGTCCTCTATTTCTCTAGGCAATCAGGAGCTAATTGAAATCTTCAGTGCTTTTATCTAGTATAATGAGCAGGGTCTTCTATTAAGTGATGTTTGAGCCCTTGAACACAGCATCAACATATCCTGTGCAAGAACCCTAATTTCTTGTCTTTTGAAGTATAGACAACCAGTTCAGACAATTCAGAGAATTAGGTTTGAGAATTGTTCTGGAATGTGTAGGGCTTTTATTTGTAGGGAAAGGAGGAGCTTCCTCCCCTTGTCTTGGCTTCTGTTGTTGCAAAGTATCTTGTGAAGTCTCATCTTGTGCTTTCTTCACATCTTCCCTCTGTCCTAAAGTCTTTTACAAGCTTCTTTCCCTATAACAGAAAGCCTCCCACCAGCCCTCATTTTGCATTCCTCATAGTGAGTCTACATTGCAACAGCCTTAATTTTGTGGTGTTCTTATTTGCAGAAGTGGAGTTCCCATTTTGTTTATTTTTAAATCATTGGGCAATCACTCTTTTAAAAAAAAAGGAAAAACACCAACAAAAAACCCTGCCAGCTGCTCTGAAGCCTAAGTCAAGCTTCTTTCCTGGTGTAACTGACCTAAATTCTATGTTCTCTCATGTATCTTCCCCTCAGGCAGTTTGTCTGTTTGTTGTCATCTGCAAGTTCTTTGTTTGGTGCAAAATGCCCTGTTGAAAGCTCAGGGGCTCTTGGCCAGGGTTACCATCTGAACTTTGTCCTCACATAAAGAGCTGAATTGTTTAAAATTTATGTTTAGAATTGATATTCAACATTTGGACTAAGTACCTCTAATAGTAACTAGTATGCTGGGAATGCTCAGCTTCTTCAGGGACATCTTGAAGTATTTGCTTGTACACCATTAAAGAGTCTTGCTATAAAGATGTAGGTGTTTACCGTTCACTGATGAGGCCTTGAGATCTTTCAGCCAAAGCTCCAAAAGAAACGTAGCTTTCCTTATGAAATAGAAAGGAAAAAGAAGATTTAATAACAAAGTTAAATGTATTTAGGAACAAAGGGCCTGAAATCTTAGAGCAGTGGCCTTTTTTCCCCACTATAATTGCACAGAGTAGTGCTCAGTTATTTCTAAATTAGTAGCACAGTTCTTGTGAAGTCTCTTGTGTGTTAATCATGCAATCTAAATTTCTGTGCTCTGCCAAAATATGTTTTAGTGCTACAAAGAAGCTTCAGCTCTCACAATACTGGTTTCACAATACTTTCTGTGGAAAGTCCCATGTGCTCAGTGCAGTACTTTATGCTGCATGGCTGGGTAATAGTATTTCTTCTTTATTGTACAGGGTACCTAAGGGTACCTATGTAAGGGTATTTAAGGAAAGACCTCTGTAGCGTCTTTCCACAAGTCAAGTGAAGAAGTTGGGTCAGGTTGCTCCAAGGTACTTTTCTCCTCCAAACTGGATGAGAAGGAGTTAGAAGAAGGTCAGGTAGACAGTGGAAGAGGTTCAGTTGTGGAAGTGTCTGGCCATCTAGAGTCATCTTCCCTTCAGTAACTGTATTGGAGGTCCAAGGTCTCCAGTTTCATTTGTTCTCTGAGATGCCTGTTGTCAATCTCTCCCTCTCTCTTGAGTGCTGTGTTATGTAGCTGTATCTGTAGACAGTTATCTTCTATTTTTCATTCCACTCTTGGCAGTGCAGTAGATTTAAAGGATCCCACTTCACTCATGACACTAATGGGGTCTCAAAGAGGCCATTTGATACAGTCATTATTGAATTTCATAAAACACACATACAAAGCCATGCTAAAAAAGACATTATTTAGGCTGTAAAATTAGGAAATGCCAGAAGGCATTTTCCTGAGGACATTTTTGGGAGTTTATGCATAGTGTTAGTCTTCCTTAACAAGATCACATCCTAGCACCACTGTCTCTTTAAGGGACAAAGAATATATCTCTTTAAGATGGAGAATACAATTTAACACTCAGTATTTGAGCTCTGTCCTGAGGGCAGAAGTATTGTCTTCCACTGGTTATGTGCTTCATCAAAATTAATTTGCTGTCATTACAGCCTAGTGACATGGAGCATTATTGCCTCCACTTTATAGAAGGGAGTTCAGGCATGAAATGAAATCAGTAGCACTGATTTTGGGTGTCAGCTTCAAAGAGTTTGTATCTGAAACATGTATGTGATTTGATTTCCAGAATAGTTTGCGCTCAGCATTCTTTCTGTCTTCAGTGCTAAGGCTGAGGCACTTGGGCAAATCTGACTGCAGTCTCAAGGGAACAAAAACTGGTAATCACATGGGAAAGGTTTGCTCCAAGTGACTTGATCAGCACTCTTTAGAGACATCGGGGTATCTGCAGGACTGTAGGTTCCTTCTCTGAAGTGGCATCCAGCTGCCATAGCTGAGGCTTGCTGTATTCCCTAGCTTATATCAGCATTCAGCTTCAATGGCCAGTGAAGCGGGGGTCCTACAGACAAGTCTCCTTCCTTGCATAACAACAGCATCTCTCCTAAGTGGGTCCTGAGCTGCTGGTTGTGTAGCAGAGAGATGAGATTTTATGACCAAGATCACATGGGAGTCCTTCTGTGTCTGTGTGTATATATGTGCACACATGTATGGTGTGTGTGTATCCAAGCACAAGGGCAAGAAATAGTGGTCCACTGGTGAGTGTTTCATATGTAAATATCCCATGATCTACACTGCATCCATATGCATGCCTCAGGTAAATGCATAAATAAAAATCCTACTGGCAGGTCATGCAATTTCTCTGAAAGTGTCTCATGTAACAGTGATGATGATTTGAACTCTTCTTGGAGTGCACAGCACCTTCAAGTTGCTGCTGCTGCTGACATTTACTGCTGTTTTATTGATGATTTCCTGTTTCAACTCTGGTCATTTTATTTGGGAAGGGATAAGTTGCAGTATCAAAAGATCCAAGTTAAAATTAAGCAATACCCCTGGGAGCTGCTCCTAATCAAAATTTGAACAGTTAACCATGGAGTAACACAGCAGCATTGGAGAAGGCCAAGGTTGATACTGCTGAACTATGAAAGGTGAAAATAAAGAGAGAAAAGCTGACGGGTTGAGGGAGCGGGGAAAGCTTTAACCTCTGTCCTTCTTGCCTGCCCTCCTACCAGCAGTTTCCACATTGCCGTTATGAAGCAATCAAATTAGTGGGCTTTTGGGACACCAGAAGTCCCACCACTGAGATGAGCTTGCTGTGATTCCAGTGCCTTTTTCCCTGTGTAAGTCTCCTATCAAACATGTTTTTTTCTGGATATGTTCAAACCAATCACTTCACCTGTATCTCCAGCTCACATTTTCCTCAACCCAGCAAACCAGTGGTTACAATTCTCCACTCATTTCTCCTATTGCCTACTTTCGAGTCCTTCATTATACTATTTACTTAAAGACGTAAATTCTCAGTTTGAGATTTTTTTTTTCCTCCTTTTGTTTTTTCCCTCTCTACTGTTTGTGTCTAGTACATGTTTGGCATAAATAAGAGCAGTGAGGAGGCCAGTGTATGATGTATGACCCACGTGTCTCTTTTTTTTGCCAGGATAAAACCTCAATCTCAAACCTGGAAATATTTCTCAGATTGTTTTTCCCATACCACCCACATCTTTTTTCCACAAGAGGAAGCTGCTCATGTTGAATGCTGTGGGAACCTAATTGTTACTTTATCGCACAGTGAGGAAAAAAAGTGCTAATTAAACAACATGCTTTTCTGAAACCAGATGATACTTTCATTTTCTAGAAAGAGGAAGCTTAATGTAAAATCCCTTCGTCTCTGCCTGGTGAAACCAGATGAATTGCCAAGAAGTTTTCTGATTTCATTTGCATAAGCCTTTTTCTAGCTACTTTGAAGAAAGTTCAAAGCTGACTGTTTGGTTATTTGCCACTCAGCAGCAGAAATGCTGGCTTTTCATTTCCTCTGTGTTTGAGTACCAGGAGGGGTGTTACTGTTCATCTGCATATGATAATGCTGTTCCTTTATTTGCATTTGCCCTTTATAGAAAGATGGCCCAGGTTGATGCAGGAGTCTTGAGTCTGAGTTTGGCTCCAGAGGAGTCAAAATGGATTGTTTTACCAGCTTTGCTAGGCTGGTGGGATGCAGAGGTTGTTCAGCACAGAGCAGTGTTCCAGCAGCTTGGGACAGGTGACAGATGTTCATCCAAACATAAGAGTTTGAACAATGTGCTTGAAATCTCATCTCATACTGGCTATGTCAATAGCACAGCTGCTTCATTTCTGTGCCTTGTGTTCCTCTTACCTTGTAGAATATGGTTCCTTGTAAGGGCCTGTAAGGCAGAGACCTGCTGGTGCTTCTTCTGATCTGCTGACTGAACATCAGGTTCATATTTTCACAGTTAGTCTTCCCTGGACCTTGTGGTGTCTAGGGACTGCTGCTCACTTAGGTGTCATGAGTGGATACTTCACTTGTCTCAACTCTGCAATTAATGAAGCAGTTGTTATGCTCACAAAAAAAAAAAAAAAAAAGCCAGAATTTTCAGAGATGCTTTTTATTAGGAAAAAGCTGGTCCCATCCCAAGCTGAGGTGACATGCAGCCCAGCTGCATTGTTCTGTTCTTGCCAAGGAGGGGAGAATAGGAGAGTGATTTCGAAGAAGAGTTGGAATCATCATCAGTTGATACCACAGGTCATACCACTACCTGCTTTGTGCGGGTGTGAGACTACGAGGAGTCATGGGAACTCTTAATCCGCGCAACAGCAAGTGTGCTGAATGGTCTGCTTTGCTTAACCAAAAGACAAAATTACTCTTAAAACAGGTTGATGAAAATGCAGTGGCATCGCATGTGGGGGCTTTTAGTGGCATTTTAATTTCTTAATGAGTGAAGCTCGTTCTGCTGGATAAGTATATCCAAATTGGATGATAATGTCATTTAGTTAATCCACATTAGTTTAGGGAAATGGAACCATGTCTTTTTAGTTTCTCAAACATCCCTGCACTGATGTGTCCTCTGCTTTAGCTCTCTACTCATCTCTGTGTATGTTCACTTTGCTCCTCCTTTGTCTCTCTATCTGGGATTCATTTGGTGGGCTGGCTCTACACACTACAAGTTTATTCTCCTTTTGTTTAGTTCTACTTTTTCTAACAACAAAGCAGAAACCCAGAATGGCTCATTACAGGACAGATACCTCACTAAGAATTAATCTGAGACCAGTCTCCACAAATGGTTGTAATATGTGTCTGTCTGACCGGGGTTGCTGCTTGAATATTTTAGCTGTGCTGTTTTTCACTGGAGATACCTGACTGAAGATACCGAGGCCATCAGCAGACACTGAAGTCCTAAACCCACAGTAGAAATAAAGGCTCCAGTCCTCTTCAACTACTAAGCAAGCCTGCTAATTAGGAGCACTAGCAAGCTGGTACCCTCTTACGCAGTCTGACCATGCAGAAGGACAGAAGCTCCTTCTGTGCCATTTGGCTGATGTGTTCCATGTTTCATTTGTAGTCTGGGACACCTGAGCAGTGTTTGTTTTTCATCCACTTCTCTTTTTTCTATTAGGTTATGGAAGATCTTTTCAAGACAGTAACAAGCACTGTGCTCTCCAAATGTCCTCGTGATGTTGAACTTTTTCATAAATATATAGCTCCTGCACAGAAGGTAATACATGTGACGGGAAGGAGCTGCAGTCCTGTTATGCATTTTGGGGGTTCTTGGCTATAGGGAGGCTGATTTTTTTTTTTTTTTTTTTTTTTTTTCAACTCTGTTGTCCTATGTTAAGAAACTGAAGAGCTAAATGTCAGCCTGAGCTTAAGTGATTGTTCAGGCCAGCAGAGAGAGGATATGCAGCTTTCTGTAGCTAGTAGCAAGTATGGTGGAAGTGTAGCTGTCACATCATCTGGCAGCCTCTGAATCATCAGCTTCATTAATCAGGTACTCTTTTAGCACTGAATGGCTGGGAGTGGATTTTGACCCATATCTAGATCAGAATGCAGTCCCACAAATTCAAATATAGAGGGAAGACACTTTTCTGAGTTTCCTCTGGGCCCCTGAACCCTTAAGAGTAGCCTTATATGTTTATGTTTTTCTTTTTTTTGACCAAGGACAGGTTGGAACAAATACTGAAGAACAAATTTGTGACGTAAGTACTATTTCAAAATGATCTGGAAGAGGGCTTTTGGGGAAAGAGTTCCTATTTTGTATATGTTCTTTCACAACTCAGTGTTTTCTGGGTTAGCATAATATCTCCAGAGGAGCATGAATTGCAGTTCCCTTTTACTATTTGTCATTACCCTTTCATCTCTGCATGAGACTGACATCTGAATCTGCTGGCCTTTGGCTTTTGCTCCCCTGGACAAGATCCTCTTTCTATAACTGTATCCTCATTTCAGCATGTACTTGCACAGTGGTTTGCTCACTATCTTGCTTGGTTTTGGCCTTGGTGCTCTTCTTTCAATCACATCTCCACTCCAATGGCTCCCATTTTATGAAAGTATTTTATGATATTTAAAAATTCCTACTTTTTTTTCTATTCCCAATTGGTTGTGCAACTCCTATTCCCAGTTTTATGTGTGCTAAAGAATTGAAGGGTTTGGGTTTCCCTCACTGGCCCTCAAGAATACCTGCTTCCTTACTCTTGCCTATCTCTTCAAATAGTGGAGCTCTCCATTTGTCCCACAGAACATTGTAGGTGTGCTCAGCCCAGCACTGGTTATCCTGTTAAGCAGCTACAGCCACCCTTGGGCAATGGGATCGTGATAGATCCTCCCTGTGTCTCTGTCTGCAAGAGAACCATGGGAGACCCCAGGGAAGTTACTGTCTCCCCATTGCAGTCCTCTCTTTGGACCTAACTGATATTCTTAAGAGGACAGAGTTGCCACTCAGCTTCTCCCATGGTCCGAGGAAAAAGGCAGAGAATCAGACCATCTCTTTCTCCCTCTCTATCTCTCTCTTCATCAGCTGCTGGCAGATCTGGGACATTCCTGGCTTACACACATCAGTTACTTGCGTTGAACCTGTGACAGTGATATACCTCATTTGGACTGTGGCCTCACATAACCCAAACACATGGAGCAATATATTCCTTCTTGCGCTATTTCCTCCAGAAGCCTTCCCTGTGTTAGTGAAACCTTATAACTGCGTGAAAGAGCTCGTGCTCCTCAGAGAATTTTGTTTATAATTGTATTTAGCCAGTGACACAGAAAGATGAAATTATAGTGATCAGGTTATTCTTTCTTCTCTCTGTCCACGACATTTTGCTTGGTATGTGGAAAACTTGTCAGCCAAAGTCTTTTCCACTGAGTCTTCATTTCCAGTTATCAAACCTGGCACAATCATTCACTGCAGTTTTTCTGTTTGCTTTGCCATGATACTGTTCTTTTGTGCTGGTGGAAATCAGTAGCGAATCTGCTCCCAAATCTGAAAGAGGACTAGAGAAACATTGCTGCAAATAAATCGCACAGTTTTTGCAAAGTGGAAACATTTGAGCTCCAAGTGCTTTGCACCCTGGGCTGTTATTTTGCCTAACACACCCTGAGCTAAAGCTATGTTGTTGTAGCTATGCTGATGAGAGCACATTGTTTCCTTTAAAAAAAATCCACAAATTTCTGTGAAGCAATTCTCTGCAGAGCTCACTTCTGACTGAAATGCAGCATTGCAATAATGCAGAAGTGTTGAGAGCTTAGCACTTCCTGCCCAGCATGTAGCTGAAGCACAGGAAAACATAGGGTTCTTGCCATATAAAGTGCTTTTTGGTTTCTGTCCAAAGAAGCATTGCTGGGAAGTCTGACATTACACACAAGTTGGCATGGTGGTGGGGAAGTGCCTCCTTGTTTTTCCCAGTATGGCACCTGTCCAGATACCTTCGTTGTTCCTTTCATAGTTATCTTAAAGACTTTTTTTTCTCCTCTTGTAGAATTTCATACAGTGAAGCAGTGGAAATTTTGAAGCAAGCTTCTCAAACTTTCACTTTCAAGCCAGAGGTAGGTTGTTGCCAGGTGGCTTGTCCCTGTGTCTGTTCATGTGCACAGCCTGAACTCTGTAGAATCTCCTTTCTTTCTGATACCACAGGAGTTGTTATTGGCACAGATTATCTGCCTTCTGGAGTGTTTGCTGGGTTGTCACCCAGGTGAAACTTTTGCACTTTGGGGTTGAAATGGGAGCAATATAAGGAGTGAGATCTGTAGCAGAACAACATGTAACACTTGCAGGGAAGGAAGTGATGAGTTTGCTGTTGAAGGACCAAGGCTTCAGCAAAGGCACTTCTCTTTCCTGTGTGTGAGTAGTGCTGGAAGTGCTGCGGATTCAGTAGCAATCATCTGAGGAGAGTTGCTGCAATAGTCCTCAAATAAAGGAAATATAATAAGGTAGCACCCAAAGTGCCAATAAGCCAATACCGTGTCAAAATACCATGTAATCTAGATGTAGGTAAAGGGAAGCCCTTGTCTTTCCAAAGCATAGATGTTGACTGGGAAAAATAATAACATACTAGTCTTTCTAACACTGTTAGATTATGGTTTTCTAAAAATCCTATTTTGCACAATTTCAAGCACATACACACACACACCTTCCCCCCCAGTATGGGACAGCATTCGTGATGGTGCTCGCCTCATGTTTGTACTGTTTAATTGTTATCTCATTCTGATGCCTTGAGGAAAAAAACCCTCTGGCCAAAGCCACCTTTTTAGCCAGTTGGGTAACTGTTTCATCTCTGCGTACCAGTGGGTGTAGAACCTCAAATCTCATATCTGTACTGCCTTGATCTGAGACAGCAAACTCAGGATATTTTCAGATCAAGAGAATCTGTGGGAGGTCTCTTCCAGTCTTCCCCTTCTAATCCCCCAATATTCTTTGCACGTCCTATAAATGGACTTGAGGTCTCAAGTAAAAAGCCACAAAATTTATAACATTACTGGAAGAAAGGAAAAGTGAGGGACATTGCAAATGTCTGAGGTTTCTCATAACAAAGAATTCTATAATAGGATGCTGGGTTTTCTTAAGTGAGAATTAATGTAGCATGTAACAGAACACAGCAGGAAAGAAAGGATCAGCCTAGAAAAGCTGCTTTCTATATACCAAAGGTAATACTGAAATAAGGCCAGTTTGCTGGGTCAAGTAAGTTGACTTTGGATATGTGCCTATTTCTCTTTAGATATGTGGCGTGTGGTTTGGGTGTTGATTCTTGGGGTGGGTTGGTTGGTTTTGTTTGTTTGTGTGGTAGGATGTTTTTTGAGAGGTGATTTTGTGGAGTTTTCTGCTTGTTTGTTTGGGGTTTTTTTCTGATTTGATACTAGATGCTTGGGTTTGATGAAGGGAAGATCTGGCACTGCTTTGTGAAGTTAAACCATATTATTTTCCATTCTTTGCTGTGCCTTAAAACTTGTGAAACTGCCTTCTTAGCAGACTTTCCCAGTGGCCTATTGAGAATCTGTTTTGCTTGGTTTCATGTTATTCAAAGCTTCATGTCTTCTACACAGAGATTCTGCTGGGTCTCCTGCCATGGGCAAGGTGCTCAAAGGCAGGTTCCCAAGTCCCTTTTGCTGTCTTTACAGTGGGGCTGTGACCTCCAAACAGAACATGAAAAGTACCTGGTGAAGCACTGTGGTGAGATTCCCGTGTTTGTGATTAACTACCCATATGACCTCAAGCCTTTCTACATGCGGGACAATGAAGATGGACCTCAACACACAGTGAGTCCGTGGGTCACACTTCCACCCCTTTTTTGGCTAGGCATATGTCTTGGCCCACTGATTGATAGACTGATGAAAATAATCATCTGCTGGGCCTCCATGCAAGAAGTCCAAGAGAAGACATGACCATCAGGTTATCCTGTCTGGTTTTTTTCTTGTTCTAGAAGTAATCCTCAAAGCAGGAACAACAGGAGGGGAAAGATTCAGGAGATGGGATAGTGTTAAGTTTTAGCTTAATTCCTTTAAGACAAGTTTGCCAAAGTTAATTTCTTTTCCTGGTAAACTTCTGTACTATTAGGTGAAATGCCTAGAATTGCATGGCTCCAAGCAGTCTGTGATTCTCTTGTCATCCAAATGTAGCATCCATGTAATGTTTAAATAGCAGATGGGCACAGGAAGTAAGCTCTTTATCAACAAGCCTCATGCTTTGAAGGTGTAATTTCCCAGTTGAACTGAGACAACCTGAAGCATTGCTTCTGCTACAAAGAGCAACTACCCTACCATGTACCACTTTCACTTCAGTGGCTTTAGTTCTAGAACCACTTCAGCTGTGGGATAAGAAAAGTAACACTAGAAGACAAAACAGAGAAGACAGCCAGCCCAAATCTAACAGCCTAAATGGTATCATTTGGATCCTAATACTTGGATCCAATATATGAGTGCCATTGATACCCATATCCACTAGAGCTGGCTCAAGGAATGGGGGTAGATAGGGCTGAACACAAGCTACAGCATCAGAGCAGGGCATCAGGGCTTCAGGAAACTTGCCCATGTGTCTTTGCTGTCTTGTGAGCTGCTCTTGGGTTCTTTATAACCCCACATGGGTTGTCATCAGAGTAACTTAGTGAGATTCAGTTCAAACCACTTGCTGTAGATGCTCTCAGTGTAGAACATCACTGCTGTCGTTTAGGTTTTCTGTAGATTTACTGAAGTTTATTCTTGCAGAACTTACTCCCAGTCTTCTCCTGTCAACAAAAGACTTTTAAAGTATGTGCAAATACTTACCTAAGTGTCACAGACTCTGGAAGAATTACACTAGGGTTTTACAAACAACCATCAGTGTCAACTGTACTTCTGCCAGTCACTGTGTGGCTACGGGGCATGACTTCAACTAGTTTTCTTTCTTTTAAGGTTGCAGCTGTTGATCTCCTTGTACCAGGAATAGGGGAGTTGTGTGGAGGCAGCTTGAGAGAAGAGCGACTGCCCTTCCTCGAATCACGCTTACAGAGGTATGGAAAACCTGCAGGTGCCAGGAGACTAGCCTGCTCAGGAGAGTGTTTGAGCAGCCCACAGTGGTTGGCAAGACAGAGGAGTGGAAGGTCAACCAATAATATTTAAAAGCCTATTTTTGTCTTTATGATACCTATTTATACGAGTAGGTGATTGCAGACTGGTGAAGAAGTTCTTATGCTTCTATTGGAGGTATGCAAATGGCCTCTCTGTTTTAGCTCATCAGAGAAGAAAAGTTTTCTTCATGCTAGGAGGCCAGGACAGCAGAATGCCTCAGCTATGCTGGGACTGTCTGGTACAGGATCCGATGTGAGGCACTTCATCCTTGAGCCTTTTCTTCACAGTTTTTGTGGCTGAGAGTGGATTGTGAAGGTGGAAGCTGTCGTGTAGACAGAACTTGTATTTGTCATCACGCTGTGTAACTGAGGAACTGCAGTTTTGGTCGGAAACTTTGCTAGCTGTGATGCAGCTGGCCTCGGGGACTGGTGTCAATTCAGAGAATATGGTTCTTTGGTAACACTTCGGTGGAAAGCTTCACTGGAAATGCTTGAGACCTAACTGTGTCATATGATCTTTTTCACCACTGCCTTAGTCTGGATCATGTGACTTTGAGTAATTTTAGGCCAAATTGAATGTCAGAATATCGAAGCTGCTGTTTAGTTAACAAGAATTGACATTATAGATGGGATAATTCTCCATAGATAATTACTCTCTGGATCCTGTCTGATTGTTCAAAAGAACCTTTTGTAGAATCACAGAAAGGTTTGGGTTGGAAGGAAGTTTAAAGACCGTCTAGTTCCAACTTCCAACCCATCTGCCATGGCCAGGGACACCTTCCACTAGATCAGGTTGTGCAAAGTCTCATCCAACACTTGAACATTTCTATTTGCCCAGTCATACACTTGTGCAAAGCAATTTTGGAGGAGGATTAATCCTAGAGTAATACCATTTGCACATTGGGAATTAATTTGTTGCTGAAATCAGCCACATGCTCACACAGATATATCTAGTGAGTGAAGAAAAGCAATATCCATTTCAGCATAATGAATCCAAAAGGCACAAGGCAATTAAAATCACCAGAACATTGATTCTCCATTTTTAGTGTAGGATTATGATATTCCCTGTGCTTCCTGCTACTCTCCCTGTGAGCTCTCTGAAGCAGGCATGCTTCAGCTGATGTAAAGTACAGTGTTGCCTGCTGCAGTTTTTCACTTGAAATTTTTTGCCAGTAAGATCTAGAGTCCACAGTCCTCAAGTTGTGGGGCTGGAGGAGGGTCCATACGGAGTTCGAAGCCAGACTTTTTTGTTCGTCAGGAAAGTCATAGAAAGTATTTCAAGCTACAAATGGGGTGTGACTTCAGTGACCTTACAGTACAGCTCTGCACTGAAGAAGGCCTGGAAAAATCACGCCTCTTTCACATGCTTTACTCAATTTTGAGTCCTCAGGATCTGATTTTGCTGAGCCAAATACTTTGTTTAGGCTTCTAAATTCTATTTCCTGCAGACCCAGCATAACCTTAGAGATAAAGAACAGGATTCTTGTCGCATGCTTCATACAGTAGCTCTCCAAGGCCAGCTCAGGGACAGATGCAGTGCACTGAAGATGGGAGAAGTGTCTCTCTTTGACTACTAAATTTTCTGTTCATGTTCAGAGAAATGGAAAAAGCCCAACAACTTTGCTCAATTTATGCCAGGGCAGGAAAAGGAGAAAAGCTGCACAGGTGTTGATGAGAAAAAGACATTACAGAAGTTGACACACATTAATAAAGCTACAAGAGTTCAGTGGTTTTGTGCACTATGAAATGGGAGCCACATGGGGAAGACATTTTGACTCACCCGTAAATGAGGTTGGCTGCATGTCATTGTAAATTTAATATTCAGACCCATACTCCCCAAACATTCACAAGCAGAGTTTACTGATATGCTTAAAGTTACAAATATGTACAAGTCTTTGCATGAAGCTGGGATCAATCCTGTATGTTGACAAAACAAACTTGGCACTTTGCAAAGCATGTTGGGAATCTGTTCAAGATTGTCTACCAGTTACCAGAACTGACAGCCACTCATCATGTCTTCCCTTTATTTCCCTTCATTTCCTGCCTTTCCTTTTTGGACTAGCTGTAGTCACACACTCTCCCTTTCCTTGTAGCATTCTCTTCCAGGCTTGTGAGATTAACTCTGTTCCTTTTACTTACAAGGGATTTTTTTTGTTTGTTTCACAGATTAGGACTCACAGATGCCTACCAATGGTAAGATGCTATCTTGCTCTGCAAGCTCTATTTCTTCTTTTGAAACTCTTTAAACAACTATTTCTATTTTTTTTTTTTTTTTTTTTACTCTGTTCTGGAGGGAACATTTTTTGGCTCAGTTGCCCTGCCATCACTGCCAGTCTAGATGGAACAGACCGTTCATTTAAACAAAGTTTAATCTAATGCTGCTTAGTTTATCCTCCCCATTTGTCCACTCACAACACAGGTCATTCCTTTCAGGATTGCATGAAGTGCATAAATTTACAACCCATAATAATTTTTGATATTAAATCTTTAGGCTGTGTTGGAAGTTGAATAGATTCTGACCACCATGCATGAGATAAACAGGTTACAGAACCACAAGCAATTTGTGACCTTTAACAACCCTATGAATAACTCCCTTTGCAATTGACAGGACAGTTGGGTCGAAAAATCTTCCCTAACAAAGTGGTTAAAGCAATTAAAGCTGTCTTCCTAAGGAAACAGATCAACCTTTGAATTATCGGTTTAAGCTCTTAAAACGACAAGAGGTTCTTAGTGTTCTTCTCAACAAGTGTTTCTTGGTATGTACTTTGTCATAGCTACTGAGAGAGTGCTAGCACAGAGAATTTTAAATTTAGAAGAGTATATTCAAATATTCTGCAGTATTTGGATTGATCATTATAGAGGCTGTCTCGAGAAAAGACATAATAAGTGTCGGATTCCTCACTCTCCACTTCCCACAATATGAAATCACTTAGGAATAGCACAGTATATGGCAGATCTTTATATCATCCATATGCAAACAGGGTGAATTAAATGTCTTCCTTTGTTGTTTGTATTTATGGGCTAGAATACACCATATCCATTCATGTGAGGGAAGAATTGTCCTGAGCAAGGGTATAAGTTGTGTGGTTAGATGTTGAAATACAGCCTGAGGAAGTCTAGTGTTCAACAGCAGTGCCTTCCAGCACTAGTAAAATAGTGCAGCCCTGCCTCATGCTTCCCTCAAGAGAAGATTAAGACATGGCCTGTCCCCCGTGTGCATGTTCATGTGATAGTAGCAATCACATTCTGGAAAGTCTTCCTCCTGTAATCTTGTTTTGGAGACTCTTTCCTCCTTTATTCACTCTACTCCATCACAGATAATGTAACATCCCAGAGAAGATTAAAGCTGTTGTTACCCCCTGCCATAGCAGGGTCTGGTATCCTAGAAAGGTGCAGGATAGGAGTAATTCTGGATGCTTCTGGACTGCAGTCCAAAATCCTCCAGAAGACTGCTAGGTGGTTTGCCAGAATCCATCTTTTCAGTGGAGGTGGCAGGAGAGACTGAAATTTAATCTCCTCCAATTTAGTGATTGAATTGAGTCTCCAAAGCTGGCTCACAAACTCCTTGAAGAACAGTTGAGTCATTCCTTTTTAAATATAATATTTGCTGACTTTAGAATGTGATCTCTTTTGAAGTCCCTTAACCATTGATGTATCTGATTCTACCTGTTTTCTCCTCCCACTAAACATGAGGATATTGTGGAATCTGACTGTTTCTAGAACAGCTTCAGGAGTGCCTTGCTTGTGGGAATGTTGTAGGGCAAAGAGGTAACTGGTGATCTGAAATGCTGCTCTGCTTCTTGCCATTCCTACCTTTTAGAAAACTTTCCCAAAAAAGTAGATAAAGTGACGTGGTCAAACGTCTCTGAATCTTGTTCAGTACACTACAACTTTCCTGTTGTGCAGGTTTCTTTCCATAACGAGTATGAGCTGGAGAAGTATTTGGCTTGATTTTGTGGTTATTTTATCTTATTTTCACACTTCTTCCTTTGACCTGTAGATAGAAAAGAGCTCAGTGCTGTAGATGATGATCTTGGCTAAACTGAGAGGTCTGTGTAAGTGAGGTGGGAAAGCTGAGCGATCAGAGTTTACTCTGGAAAGTCACTTGCTTTCTCTGTGACCAGAGAATTAAGTATATTCCTTGCAAACAGGGGACCTGATCCTGTTTGCAGCCTCCAAGTGCCAGCTTAAAAGTAACAAAGTGGGTACTTTGTAATGATGAACAATGTGTTCTCACCACCATCAGCTAGAACAGCACTTCAGACAGTCTGCATGTGAGGCACCCATTTCCTTACTCTGATCATCGTGATGCACATCAGTGGAGAAGATTGTCTCATACTTTACAGTCCAGGTGCCTTTCTAATCTTCTGGTGTGACACTGGTGAAAGTACATGGTGGCAGAGCAGGTGGTGTCTGCTGTCTTCAAATGGATGTTACTGCGTTGTCTTGGCCCCACTTCTGCTCTGGATGAAGAAGACTGAGCTGTGTTGGGCTCTTTAATTTCTAATTTTCTTTGAAGCTTTAATGTTGGAGTGTTCTGATAGGTCTTTGTATGGCAGCATAGAAAGGAGAGGTTGGGCTTAGGGAACAGCACCACGGGTGAGCCACTTGCAGCCTGTGGCCAGTGACGGCATTCATATCATCCTTTAACCTCCTTCAGAGCCCAGTGAAAACAGGCTTCCCATCAGTGTCCTTGGCAGTTACCTGGTCCTATCACTCTTGCTTTGGAGAGAGACTGGAGCACTGTGCTGAGCCACACAGAAGCAGGAGGAAAGTCAGTGCTAAAGCCAGTCAGAATGTGCCCAAATCTCACTCATGTCAATGAGACTGTTTTAGATCGGTGTCCCTGAATGCTTTTTTTTGTGGATGCACAAGAAGTTGTAGCAGAGCAGAAGCTCCCTGAAAGCTAAGACAGTGTTTTGACTGACCCAGCATTAGAACCTGGTGATGCTTTGCATGTTTATTTCCTGAAACATTCAGTAAAATGGTCTTTCAAGTATCATTTCACTAGGAGTTTTTCATTACCCTTTTTTTTCACTTGTTTCCTCCAGTAGAATATTTACTTTCATGAACTGTTCAAGAACTTTGTTCTTTCAGCCTTACTTTTTTCAAACTGGCCACAGAGGCTTCAGTTTAACAAGAGAGTTGCATAAAAGATCAAGATTATATTTGTTTGGAAAGGAGACTGAAAAGAACACATTCTGCTTATGAATAGTCACTGGGAGAGCGCTGCTTTTCATAGTGCCTTTCTATGCAACACAGGAGTTCATGATGATGATAAAAGGATATAGATCTTTAAAAGGATGAAAGGAAATGCTCTTCTAATGTGGCACATAACAAGCTCCTGGAATTCATTGCTGGGGGATGTTGTTGCAGCACATATTTTAGCAAGATTCAAATTGCTGAAGAGCTAACAGTCCTCAGGTCCAGAACATGAACTCAGGGGCTAGCTGAGGTCACAGAAACTCATTTTCCTATGGAATAATGTTTCACAGTCCCCTAGTTACCAGTGAAGGGCTCAGCTCTCCTCTTATGTATGAGTTACTAGCAAAAACAGCTAGATTAGTTCATGACTGTTTTTGAGGTGAGAAACATCCAATGTCTGGAGACTACTGAATGAAGGAAAACCTCAGGGAGCATTTTCCAGTCTAAAGGGATTTTTCTCTTCATCTGCAGGCAGTTACTTTTTCTTTCATTTGTGAAGAATGGAAAATTTCCCAATTCCTCTGCTTCTTCTAAGCACAGTCATCAGAAAGGATTCACAGTCTTGATCCTCAGTACGTTTAATTCAATAGACTTTTTCCATTAACTTTGATGGGTTTTGTTTCGCTCCTTTTGCCAAAATGGCTTCTCAAAGTGCTTTGAGATCTACAGATCAAAGTCCTGGATAAGTAAGGGTAGAATTTATTATTATTGTTCATCTGGAAGAAGCTGAGTTATTTCTTCTTCTTACAATGACTTTATAAACTATTGTCAGCAAATGGGGAGAGAAGATGCTGGGCTTAGTCTCAACTGCCTTTGCAAGGCTGAGATGTACTTATAGACATCATCAGAAATCCTTGTACTGGTACTTATATTCCTAGTTACAGCTAAAGTTGTCACCAGCTGTTTTGCAAGTTCTGCTCAGAACTGCTGGGCTGGGTCAGTGATCTGCCACAGCCAGCACCCATATACCTCACATTTATGAGGTCTTTTCTATTTCATGAGTCACCACCCTCAGCATCCGGTTTGCCTATCATCTGCCTTGAAAACCCTTGGAAAGCTGTGAAGCGGAGCTCCCCAGGGGCAGTTCCCAGGGTATTAGCAGAAACACAAGTTCTTATTAATGCAGTCTGTATGAAGTGGATAGAAATGAAGACCACCGCGCAGTTGCACAGTCTGCATGTTCACAGCCTAAGAATAATCCTCATTACAAGGTGTGGGGTGGATACAGCTGAGCCTTAGTGAGCCAAGCTAACTAAGCAGCAGCATAGATAGAAGGCACATGGATCCCAGTGATCAGAGAACATTTCCCATTCTTGAGTTCAACTTGAAGTATAAGCACAACTGCACTTTGTGTGTCAGTGCTACTAGGAAGAAGTAAGATGTCCTTCTGTTTTTACTATTTGGGCAGTGGAAGGAAGGGAAAAACACTGGGGGGAAAAAACTTGAAGATTGGGTCGAGTGTAATAAATGGTTTCTTAAATTTTAATACTGTTAATGAACTGCAATGAAAAATAATATTTTGCGGTATAAAAGGCATGCTGTCAAGCTGAGTGCCAGAGCATTCTTGCAGCTGTACAGTTTGTGGGAGAGTGCTTTTATTTTGCAAGTAAAGGTCATCATTGGCATTACTTTGGCTTCACTCTGTTAAAATACAGTCTTCAAGCCAAGAAAATTCTGATGTCCAAGGAAGTACACTCAAATATATATAATGCATATTTATATATATATAAATATATAGAGACTCGAATGTAATATTTCTTTGCAGTTCATTAACAGTAGTTAAAATTGGGGAAGCCATTTATTGCAATCAATCCAATCTTAATTTTATTCACCGTGTTTCCCCCTCCTCTATTCCACTGCCTAACTAGAAAAACATATATATGCATTTAAGTGCACTTGATTTTTTTTTTTTAACTGGGATGATAAAATATTCATACACCAAGAATAGAAGCATGTAATACATATGGAGTCACTCAATCCCTTACTAGTGCATTCATATAAAGAAGAATGCGTCTGTGCCCTCAGCAAGCTCAGAAGTGGCCCCATAAATCAATAGAACCACTGAGATGTTTTTCACTCCTATTAAAATAAAACCGCTGGTGACAATTTATAGCTGTAAATACAGTATCACATCAGCTACAGTCCAGCTGGGAAATAGGGAACTCTAGAGAAGAACCATCATAATCTTGTTGACACCCGTATATTTGGGATATCTGTTTTCTGTGCACAACAGGTGCTGTTCTCCAAAGTAAAATACCTTGTTCCAGATCTCATTTTTTGAGAAGATATATTCAAGTGTTTTTGCTGGTTTACTATGGAAATAAATGAATCAGTCTGTAAGAGTGATTGGGGGAAAAGTAGCAAAAAGCCATCTCAATTACCTTAAAAGAAAAAAGTCTGAAGGAATGTTGAGCAGACAGCAAGACCTAGTTTGGCTTCTGAAGAAATTACTGGAAATGAAATTACTTGGGCTATTGAAAAGCAAACAGAAAATGAAAGAACTTGTTTTAGGGCAGATTTCGACACCAGCAGGGTGAAGGCTAAACAAACCCAAGAATTCAGGTTCCTCCTCAACAGTGGAAGTGCTTTGTGATTCTGTAGGAACTTGGGTTTGTGGCTCTTCTAGGAATATTTTAGGTACTAAAACTTACAAATGTGCTTTCAGTATGAGCAGAGCTATGATGTTCAGGCTGTTCTTCATACCCAAATAAGTTTTTGCTCCTAAACAGAACACACTCTAGTGTATTGGCAAAGCATAGCTATGCTGGGTTAAATGGGTTTGCACCTGGGGTTTCTGCAAATACAATTCTGCCTCTTCACACCCCTGACCAACACCGACTGTGTTGGCAGAAATCAAAGTGGTCAGGGTCAAAGGGAAGTAATTTAGACGGAAAGAAAACTGTAGATAAAAGGCTCATTTTAATTACATCAGCATAACTGTGCTGCAAATGTAACTGTCTGTTTAAATTACAGGTATCTAGACCTCAGAAAATTCGGCTCAGTTCCTCATGGAGGCTTCGGAATGGGGTTCGAACGCTACCTGCAGTACATCTTGGGAGTTGACAATATCAAAGATGTTATTCCTTTCCCCAGGTTTCCTCACTCCTGTCTCCTGTAGCCCAGCAGTTGACTCATATGGAGAAAACTGCTGATGTGACTATCCATATATAACATACTAAGATATGACTGAGTGTGTTTTAGTGCAAAATCAAGATAATTTTTATATCAGTGAAACTCTCGGTAAATTTCCTACTGGCCTATTGAAAATAATATATGTTCTGGTGAGATTATGGAAGCACACTGGCAGTTAATTTGATAGCAGCTCGTGTCTTCAGTGCACTTCAGGAGTATTAGTAAATCCCACTTAACTAAAGGGTTAAGACTCTCATGAGACTAGTACAGGCCATGGAGGTACGTTGTTGGGAGGTAGCAGGGGTTATGTGAAATATTAATAAGGAGGTGTGACCTAAAAATATTGTCATGGTGGCGATGCACTTGATGTTACAAGATGGCTACTGTAAAGCATGATTCTCCCCACTCCGAGTTAAAGGCAAATATTGCT
Organism: Cephalopterus ornatus; assembly: GCA_013396775.1. NCBI lineage: Eukaryota > Metazoa > Chordata > Aves > Passeriformes > Cotingidae > Cephalopterus > Cephalopterus ornatus. The sequence continues at coordinate 53,836 of VZRE01007130.1, forward strand.
TACCTTGGAAAAATCAACCAAACCTACCAAGGAACAATATCACCTTGGTACTGCTGGAGCAAGTCAGGTGAATGTTTGATTTTCTGAACCATCAATAAAGATGTACTGGGTTGTTTTTTAACTCCTTGGTTTCTTCTTCTGTTATAAAACTGTAGCTCTTAGCATCAGAGTGTTTCCTTCAATGTCTTTAGTAGAGGTTTCCTCTTCTGCGTACCCAGATTTGTTGCATAACTTCTGCTGAAGACATCTGTTTTCTGTCTCCAAGAGAGCACACATTCATAGCAGAAAGAAGTGTTCTGTTAGATCAGAGTTCATTCATCCATCTTTCCAGAGCCAACTTGCAGTCTGTTGGTGGGGTTTTGATGTTGCTTGGCTTTTGCAGTGTTATTGAGAAAATCTCTCATGTGCTTGTTGGACCAAACAATTTTGTCTATATTGCAAAACAACCAACATATGCTCCCAAGAATTGCATATGTATTAAGTAATTGCTTATCACTATAGGATCTGAACTCCTTGGCAGTCTTTAATGGGTTTATGCTCTCAGCTTCTCTGCCAGGTAAAGAAATATTCATTTCTGTTTTGAAGACAGAACTATGGGAAGACCAAGTGACTTGCCTAAGGCAACTGGAATCCAGTGATTTATTTGGGACTTGAATGGAGGGTTTCCAGCATCCTTCTTCCCTTCCAAATTATCACAATCCAGCAAATGGTTATTTGCCTGGTGCTTACTACTCTGGAACCCACTATGGCTGGAATATAAACAATACATATAAAGAGAAAAAGCAAGGTAGCGGCCTTACTACTGATGAACCCTTTGTAAATTGGCACACACAATGTGAAGTGGCTGCAGAACGACCCAGAAGACTTCTTTTACAAGTAGATCAAAGAGATTGAGAAATAGTAATCAACTTGCATTGCACTGGTAATACTGCAGTCACAGTTCTCTCTGGTGAGGCTGTATAATATTGCACGTGCAGTATCTAAAAATACCTATTTATGTCATTTGGCACCTGCCATGTTTTGGTGTGCTCTGTGACTGGGGTTTTTACATGTTACAGTCATGCAAACAGCATCACTACAAGGTCATTACTTCGGGGGGGTTTCTTGCATGCACTGAGACATCTGTATATCAAGATTTTTTCGTGTCTCTCTCATCCGCTTGATTAGGCAGGTGTTAATTGTGCGTTTGCTGGTTTGCATTTCCCAGTACAGCCCCGAGTTGGTAAGTCTGGTTCCACGAAACAGTTCAAGCACCTGCCTTCCCTTTGAAACCACTGAGAAGTTCCCGCACCCCACACCCAGGTATCTTTCTGCATTTGGGCCATCTCTGCTTTTAGTATATTGTCTTCACTGTTATTGCTGGCCTTGGTTTGAAATTACTTCTCTCAGCAGAAAGATGTGTAAGGAGTACAGCTGCCAAACAGCCCCATCCATAGCCTGTTCCTAAATAACTTGGAATGAGCAGGAGTCCTTATTGAGATCCTTAGTCACTGGTTCTGTCACAGTTGCTGTAAATGAGAGTGCTTGAACTGGAAGCCCATCTGCTGAGAACAGACGAGGGGGATGGCAGAACCATCTCCTGTCCACTCTGCTGTCATCCCTGCAGCAGCGCTGCACTGTCTGTTGGTTTTGGCACCAGTGGGAGATTGTTGATCCCACTATGAGATGCCAGATCTGATGGGCAAGGTGGGGATAGATGGTGATAGGTAGAAAACAAGATGTAGAGAAGAAGACAATGAAAGGAGCCAAAAAGTTGTAGGTTAATGTAACATGAGTCAGAAGTTACAGGAAAGGATGCAGAACTGCTTCAAACAGGTGTGCAGAGTGGCTGTCAGGGTGACAGCCTGCAAGAGCAAAGAACTGGTCTGACCTACCCTTTGTTCTTTGCCCTGCTAAGAGGTTTTTGCAGGACTGAAGGTAAAGGTTGAACCTTTGATTTGTAAGGTAGGTAGATGAAGGTAAGAAAGAAGTAACAAGGATGCACCGTGATTAGTTTTTTGTGTGTTTCCAATGAGGTGTCCAAGAGGAGCAGTCTGCCCAGTCTTCTACATGTACTTCTGATTCACTGAAAGGTGCTTGGTGAGCTGGGCATTCAGTGGGCAGGGTTGAGCTAAGGGGACACTGCCTTTCAGTCTGGCAGATGAAGCAGGGCGTGAGCAGGGTTGTTCCAGGAGAGCTAGCCAGACAGCTCAGAAAGGTAAGAAAAAGTTGTCCAGTCTTGGCAACAGACTTCAACATGTGCTGGTTTTCTTAGTGGTGGGAGAGAGGAGAGGCTGAGGCCTGTGTGTGTGATGATACTACTCAGGGTTAATACAGAGATTGGCATTCTAATAAGAAGCTTGATTTATGGGTAGCCAGCAAGGGTGGGAGCTGCTCTTTCCCTCCAGGCTGGCATTGTTCACCTCGTGCTATGTATATATAACATGGGCTGGTATTGCCAAGGAATGCGACATGTTTTCTTTGGGATTTCCATGTGGAATGTCATGTATTTCCTTTGAATCTCCTCTCCTAGAATGAAACGGAAGTTAATCTGGAGGACAGGGAGTTTGTTCCTCCTGGACATGTGGGCAGGGAAATGAACCCAGAATTTCTTAATTTAAGCAGTTTTCCTTGCTACATCTTATCATAGAGCCTGCACCATGACAGTGACTGAAGGCAGATAAAAACTCTGACACTTCTTCAAATAAAAAGCTGTTACTCTTTGCACACAGGAACCATCTCTTAGCCTGACCGTGCAGTGCTGGAGCTTACACTGGGGTGTTTTTAGTACAGTAAGCAGTCAGCCCTCAAGCCCAGGTGACCAGCACTGTCTCTGCTAGCATCATTTTGGTAAGTATTTCTTGACGTTTCAGTTCCTCATCAGCCTGCAATTGCCTCTTTTCAAGTTTGTCCTCACTTTGAGCTTCAGAGCAAAGAATGAGTGTCATTGATTACTGTGTCAGTAGCTTTGCAACATTAGAACAGAGTGATGGGAGATAAAAGAGTAATGCCATAAACTTTGCATAACCAAATGCCAGCCTCTCAGAAGAGTGTTTAGAGGAAAACGTTTGTTTTTTTCACTTCAAGAATATCAGATAATCCCTTCACTTAATTTTTTTACGTGCAGGATCAAAGTATCCCAAAGTGCTCTATTTTTAATTGAAAAAATAATACCTGCAGAACTAACATCATGCCTCAGTCTTCTCATTTTTAAATCCACAGGAGAGCAAATGCACACTCTGAAGCTATGAGTAGAGACTGCTTTTCTCTCCCTTATGATTTGTGATGTGATACTGTGGCAGTGTTCAGTGGACTGTTTTACTAGCTTCTGTACAAGCAGAGACAAAAAGATACATCACTGGGCCAAGTGTTTAAAAGTCATCAGACCAGCACAAGGATTTTAGCCGGATTACCTGCATCCAGGCCCCCAGACCTGCGGGAAAAGCAGCAAGGTGCCTGGCTCAGCAGTCCTCTCTCCAGTTTATTTGGTAGTAGTTGTAATTTATAAAGCATCACTTGTTTGAGGGAAAGCCAAGACTTTGATGGGAAATGTAACATACAGTTTTGCTTGCTGGACTAATATTGATTGTTTTGGAAATAGCTTATAGATGTGTTTTTCTTTAGGGGGTGAAGGAGACTAATTTGCCAAGAAACACTTTGGTCATTGTTTCCATTAAATGTGTGTGTAGAAATAAATGTGGCTTTGCTGTTGCTGAAACCAGTAACAGCCATTATTACTGTTGTTTTAGCCTTTGCCTTATACTTACGGAGAAATGGGAGATGGGTCCAAAGGAGAAATAAGAAAGACTTTGTATAAAGATTGACGAAGTTCTAATTTCCTCGAATCTAACCAAAGCTGCCGAAGTCACAAAAATGGTGGTCTCGGGGGTGAATTGGTTGTTTTGTCTTACTGTTTGTTACAGACTCGTGACCTTCGGAAGGGTTGTAAAGTTTTATTTTATGATCCTGCTGATAAAGACACGTATGTAATTTACTATACGAGTTCTTACAGACTTGGCTAACAACAAGTTTGACCCAGAGTTCAAGGAAATTATGGCTCCCATTGTTTTATTGCTGCTGTGAAATGTGTTATTTCTGTCCTACAGCTGTGTCACAGTGTCTGCTGCACAAGGTGTACAGAAATGATGCTGTAAAGGGAGAGCTTTCACATAAAGGGCAAGAGAGGGACACGACTGTGTGGCCATTTAAAAGTCATATAGCAGCTCCATCAGAAATTGTAGGCTCTATTGTGGATGACATATGGATGAAATTACTTCAGAATCCATGTTGCTCTTATTGTTGACACTATTTTACTGCGGGAAATTGAGGCACAGAGCAATTAATCTGCTTGCCCAAGGTTATGGAAGATGTATGGCAGAAGCACAGAACTGACCCAAATCAACCAAATCCCTGCTCAGCGCCTGCCCACGGGACTTCCCTCTGTTTGCCTTTGGGTATGCTGGCACACCAGAAGCAAGGCAGGATGTTTGCAACTGATCTGGTTTCAAATGCATTTTTGGCATTTCTAAGATCCTAGACTGTGCTTCAGTGATTTTTATCTATCCCTGTATGTCCCGGGGCCTTTCAAAGATAGCAATCCTGCTGTTTATTACTCTTACAATTGACTTTTTTTCTGAATAATTTGAGACAGCCAACAGAGGATTTAATTTTCTTTGCAAAGCTTGATCTTGTTTCTTGTTCTTCACTGATAGCGGTATATCTTACTGTCTTCAGCAGGTTAATGTACTGATTCTTGTGCTGAAGAAATGGAGTTTAGAGTTTTCAGAAGTCACCAATCATACAGGTTGCTGGCAAAAAAGTATGCAAACTGCTCAGGAAAAAATCGATGTGCTCTGGGAGGTGCCCTTGATAAATCATGTAAACACTTAAGTCTCTATATGGAACTATTCTCTACGATTTGCTAGAGCTTCTAAAAGAGGCTAGATTTCCAGTCACAGTGGAAAGTAATTATATTTCATTGACATGATGGTTTTTAATAATACTTCTATGGTGTCTTTACCTTCACAGTGATTTTTGAGCAATAATTCTAATAATATCTAATAATATCTTTGGTGGTCCTTTGAAGATCCTGGGCTCTAAGTGGTCAGTACTGTGATTAAGCTGTGTGAAGCAGACATATGATCCATATTTTTCTGAGACATAGGTCTCCCATTTTCTGCTTGTCCCTCAGCTTTGCTGCTTCTCTGTTGATGAATGTGTGGCCATAGGCTGCATGTCCAAGCAGGAGAGAGCTAGACACCCACCACAGACAACTCAAAGGCTTACTGACCTCTTCATGGTATAGTGCTGCCAGGGCTGTTCACACAGCTGAGATGCTCCAGGTGAGTGACAGATGAAGGGACTTGCCAGAGGCTGTGGAGGAAAGCAAGAGTCAGGGTCAGGGTTCGTTTTCCAGGCTCCCCTGCCTTGAGAACAGGTTTCTTCCATTTCTGCACCAGGTTACAGAAACTCAGTGCTCAACTGGTAGCCAATTCGCAGCTCCAGGAGATCCAGCTGTGAGTGCTTACCTACTGCAGAGATGCTGTCATCACTGTAACTGATGAAGTCTCCTTTTGGCAGGTGGGAGTCACACCATGGCATCCCCATGAAGCTCTTGAAATGACCTCTGGAGTTGTTTAGTATAAATAAATTACCACGTGCTTTCAGGCTTGCTCAACATTGTGTGCATGGCGTTATAGCTGCTGACACAGGGCTCTGCACAGCAGCTGAAGTGCTGGAAAGGGTGTGCTTTAGGTGCCTCCCCGTAAACATGCATGTTTCCGTATCACCCTACACATCTGAACTTTGCCACCTGCAAAACCCAAATAACCATACAAATAAAATCTGAGGGCTTTAAACAGTCTTTCAAATTCCATTATTACTAATGACATTAATAAATTATTAGCATCTATGGCGATTTAGGAAGCATAAGGTTCAAGTATTTAGCAAATTTCACGAGCCTATTTGTTAATGAACTTGATGGATGACTTGCCAGGCAGGATTGTATTGCCATGTCCTTGGAGTACATGTTAAAACACGGTATTTTTAGCACTGTATTACTCCAGTCCCTGATTGAGGTCCAGTACCATCTGTACAGTGCTGCTGTGGATAAAAGGAAGAAAGTTTGTGCTCTTCTCTCTGAAACAGAACATTATGAAGTGTTAATTTCCCAGATCATTAGAAACTCAAAACAGTCATCTGGCCAAAACCAGAGATACATATGCCTGCAACTACAGCTTAACAGCATTCAGCTGGAAGGGTGGCTGCTCTGTAGCGTTTGGAACTGGGAATTGCAGAGCATCTTTTTCTCTGATCTCAGGGAAGTCTCTTCACACTTTAGACTTTTAGGAGGTGTCTAGCTAAAATGCAATTGATGTCTCAACTAGGAATATAATACACTCTAAATGGGCTAAAATGCTTTGAAACCACAAGGGCGTATCACCTCCACGTGCTGCTCTAGTGATTATTTTCACTGTTAAAAAAAGTGCCATATTTCAGCCTCCATTTGGCTGGCCTCAGCATCTGTCAGGAGGATATCAGTGTGTCCAAACTCTCAGCATTTCAGGGGCATTGCAAAAGACCACAGGCTCTTGAATTTGCAAAATTTGACCTAAGGTATGATGGGAACAGGCTTTCACGTGCTTCTTTGATGACTTAACACTGGTAGTGACTGAGGAGTCTGAAAAAAAGGTCTTTATGCTGCTGGCTTTCTCACATTTACCAGGTGCCACTCTCTCACCTACAGATTACCTCTAGTAGAGCTGTAAGTCAGCTATGAACGCAGCATTTTGTATATTCCTTATTCTCAAATGGTGGTATATAGCAGAAAATAAGACCTGGGGGAGCTCTTTTTCATCAGCTGTTCACTCCTGCTCATGGTCTCAGCCCCCCTACTTATACAGTTAGAATAATAAGATTCATATGTCTAAAAGCTCATGTGCATCACGGGTCTGTGCTCGAGTAGTTTTCACTCTAAGCTGTGCATGGTCTACAATTGTAAACAAACATAGAGATACATGCTCCAAGTAATTTACACTTTGTAGAAGAGGCCTGGACATAATACAACAGCAATGACTTCCTTCTTCTAATAGAATTTTTAGTTCATTACATTGACTGTACAGGGCAAGCTCATATCCTGGAGGGGTGTCACTGGAAGGAGGAGTAGGGGGAAAGCATCTGTTTTTATTCTGGCTTCTGTTTTGACCAGCAAATATAATGGCACATGACCGTTGAGCCGACAGTAATCCAGTTACAAAAGTCTTCAGAGTTACTGCACCAACCAAATTAAACTTGATTACATCCAATTATGCTGAAAAGCCAGACAACAGCTCTTAGCTTGGGGTGAAGTAACTTCTTGCAGTCACATGTGGGGAGGCCTTGCGGGGTGTCAGGAGGATAATTGCTCGTTTGCTCTACCACAGAGCACCATCTGCTCTTGAAGCAATGCCTAAGGATGTGAGAGGATACCAGGGTCGGGTAAACAGGCAGGGGAGCCCAGTGAAGATTTCCCCCTGCTTATTTTATTATCATTTGTTTTATGGTTGCTTGCCCTGGGCCGAGCTGCGGTCAAAGCCCCATTGTGCCAAATAGTGTCCGTAGGGGGAGTCCTTCCCATACCGAGCTGCTGGTCTCATCCAGGAAAAAACAAGGATGAAGTGGCCTTTATGCTTAGAATAGTGTCTGTGTCTGGAGCATTGCCTGGTGTACTGTCCACCAAGCAGTTCTGTAATGGTTTTCTGTCTTGAGGAGGTGAGAAAAAAATGGGAAAACTCCCAGTTTCCTTCTCTTTTGTGGTAGAAATAGCATAAGGGAGGGGAAGGGGGGGACGGGATGGTGGGGAGGGTAAAGGTAGCTGCCAAAAGCGTATCTGGATCCAGACAGGAGAGTTTGCGTGAGGAACTCATTCATCCTAGAAGGAATCACCAAGCAGGAACAAGTCCTACCTTTGCCCCAAAACTGAGAAAGATAGCAGCAGCGTTCTGTCCTAGCTCAGCTCCAGGCAAAGCTACTTCTAACTGTCTAGTTTGCTCCAAGAGGTAGGACTGGGCTTCAGTGTGGACTGGATAGGAAAACACATTTAATTATCTTCAAGTGTGGGGACTGGAAGTGTCCTTCAGCTGCATGCACAGACACGTGTCCAGCTGTTCAGGCACCCAAGGCCCCTCCCCATGCTGTCCAGTGATCTCCATCCATTCTCAATGGGATGTGCCGGTGTTTACCAGAATGTCCAACAGAGAGAGGACAAAGTAGGCTTTCCAAATTGATTGCTTTCCCATCACCACCACTAGCAACTGGCCCATCAAGTCCAAGGGACCGTGTGTGCCTTTAACACTGCTGACCTACAAGTCGTCTCTTCCCTTCTCTCCTTTTCAAGTCCCTATTAAGGCATCAGAGCTCTGATGCCCCATCTTTCCCAGAACCTGTAGTAAAGATACTTCAAACTGTCTCGTTATCTGATCAAAGCATTCTGTGCTACTATTCCCTCCGCTCACGGAAAGCAGACAGTGCCGCTGGAACTGCTGTCTATCACATTGCAGGAAAGGACTGTCTTGTGGTTTGGCTTCAATTGCGGTCGTTCTGGGGGGCTTGCTGTGCTCTTCTATGAAGAGTGGAAAGCTTGAAACGATTTGAGTTCTTGAAAGAGGTGATTTTTTTTTTAACCTTGAAAATCCTTGGTGAAATAAAAAAGCTGCTTCCATCTCGCTCTGCTGCAGGAACTGTTGCATGAAGATAAAGTCAGGTCTTATTGTTGTGGAGCTGGATCTCAGGAGACAGAGTATTCAGTCAGAATTAAAAGCAGGCAAGTAGCACCAAGCAGCGCAGCAGATTTTTTAGCCTTTCCCCTCACCCCCTAGCCTGTTTCGATTTATTTTAACCTCAGTATAGGGCATTTCCAAGGGATTACTGCCTGGCTGGGGTAAGTAGCCCGAAGCATTTCAGCCAGCTGGTCCCTAATCCACAGGAAATGCCCTGTGTCTCCATCCATCCCAACTGCTTGCACCAGCGACCGGGAGCGAGGAGGGGAATTGCTCTGCCTGCAGCTTTCCCTTCTGCCAGCAGATGGCACAGCTCATATAAATAAATTTGGAGCAGTCAGGAGAAGCGTTGGGCATTGTGGTTTCTTTCTTAGAAGTTCTGATTTTTCATAGATTTCGGTTTCAGACATGAACGAGAAACCGCACTGAAAGTTAAAAATCCTGGAGGTTTCTGCAGGAGAAAATGTCATTTTTCATGCACTCCAGCACATTAAACACACCGTACAAGGGCTTTTTTTTAGAAAAATGTTTCTCAGCCTTACCCTTGTTCAAGGAATACAATTGCTCATATGGCTTCTCTTACTTTCTCCCTTACTATGCGTGCTAGTTCTGCTGTTCTGCTTTCAGTTGTTCCTCCTGGCAGAGACGGATGGGATGGCTTCGCATAGCTCCCTCATTGGGTTTTTCCAACACAGGGATGTGGTTTTCACACAGTTTTCCGCCAAGGCTGCTGGCTGTTAGCTCAAACTCAGGAGATTTACGTAGTCAGCTGGGACCAGCCTGAGTTCATTCTCCACTGCCGGTTGGAGGAACAGCTTGAAGTTGGTAAAACTGTTACGAACGTGCAAGTGCTGCCAAATCAGAGCCATGCTTAAGACAGACATCATCCTTAACTCCTAGGGGCTTTGAGGGTGGTATTTGTGTGTATCTTCCAGGCTAAATGCTTTAAGGAGGGCCAGCATTATAAGGCACTGTAATGTTACATGCATTGGATCATATGTAATCTGGCAGCCTGATGCCAGAATTAACTCACTGTTCCTGCTCTGCATATGGCCACAGTGGAACTGGGGAGGCACGTTCACGTGCAGCATCTTTGTTTCAAGCATTTTTCTGCACAGAGCTTATATTAAGGTTGGACTCGATGGTCTTGGATGTTTTTTCCAACTTCTGTGAGTCTGTGATTCTGTGTCACATTTGAGATGGCAGCATATTTAAATGTACAAAACATGCAACCCCATTTCCCATCCGGAAGTCCCAGCAGTCTGAGATACATGTGTCAGGCTTCACCAAAGGAATAAAAAAAAAAGAATTCACAGGGGTACTTCATGTTTTGGACAATGTTCAGATATACTTTGAGATATAACCAAGTCAGTAAATGTGATCCAGAATAGGGGATGAGTGGAGAGAAAGGATAGTACAGCAAGGGAGCAGGGTAATAAACCAAGGGCTGCCACAGAATATGTAGAATAATTCATTCCAATTCACACGATTATAATTATAGAGCATTTCTTCAAACATCCATCACCCAAATGGAGTGTTTCAACTCTGTGTGGTGGAAGTTGTTAACATAAAAATGCAGACAGGGTTCTCTGCAACTGGTATTCAAACTGATGCCACTTTGCATTGGTGTCAGTATGAGTGAATTCCTAATCTGTGAATCATTAACATACACCATGGAATAGCTTTGCACGATACCTGTGTATTAATCATGACAGTCTGCTCTCGATGGGGTCTTTCTAAATCCCCAGTGGCTCGCTGGCCTCCCTGAAATCACTGTGTGTTTTGGGAAGATCTCTCAAGCGCAGGTCACCAGGATGCAGTTTTCACTGCGAATGTGCAAAGTGCCTCTAACCCTGGGGAGTTTGCAGGTGGGACTCTTGCTCTCATGCAGTGTAAATTGATACAGCTCCAGTGCACTGAATAATCGGCAATGCTGGCTGAGGCCAGCACAGAACTGGTCTCTCCATCCTCCCCTGCTCTCAGCTCCATCACACACGCTAAATTGGCAGAGATGGGTGAGCTGATCTGACCACAGCGTCCCTGTGCAGATTGCCCAGCACTGGAATAGGATCGAATCCTTCCTTTGGGTAATGAGAAGGTAGAAAAATCTTCCTTTTTAAGTCTTCGCATTTCACTGTCAGAAAAACAAAGCTGTTGAGAAAATACATTCCTAACAAATGACTGACTTGTTCTTTAAGGGGTTATTCCCCTGCTTTATGCATTCTCAAAGATGATAAACAACATATGGCTTAACCGTGCTGTCCCCATCTTGAAAAGAGGTGTCGTTCCTACCTCCCAGAGGCACTGCGAGTTGCAATTACTGTTCTGAAGTGATGCAAGATCCTTGCTCGAGTGTTATATAAAGGTTGTTGTTGTTGTTTGACATACAGTAGAGCATCCAGCCAGCGTGGAGTTGTTATTGCACCAGCTACAGCACAAACATGTAAGGAGGGACTGTCCCTGCCCACAGAGGTTGGACAGGCAGGGAAGCTGAGGCAGGGATGACTGAATGTGCCCAAGCAGGTTTGGGGCAGAGCTCCTGTACAGAGACAGGTCTTAGAAATCCATCTCCAGCGAACAACCCTGGGTTGTGTTTTCCATGTGAACATGGGCTAAGAGGACTCAGCTTTTATGGGTACCATGCCCAAGTTTTCACTTTAAAGAATGTAGTGAAAGGAGGTTTAGAGCATAACCCAACTCGCAGGTCTGTAGAGGGACACTTTATCGCTGTCTGAGCTGGGGAGAGAATCAGACTTTGAAATGTACAGTGTTTCTAGATCTGAAAGATGATAGTGAATCTCAGCCAGGGTATAATATGCCGTAATACAAAACCTGGTTTGTCTGCATGAGACTCCAATGGCAGTCAAATCCCCTTTCAGTGGCCACTGCTCCATTACTTCAAAATCAATAATAAAATACTAAGCTTTTATTGATTCCCCTCGGGGTTTGTTGGTTTTGTTTGTTTGTTTGTTTAAATTTTTTAAATTTTTTTTTTTTCTCCAAGATCACTGGTGTTTGGCTGTTTCTTGCTCAACCTCTTTGTATTCCTATAGCGCCTTCGTCTCAAGCACAAGCCCCTGAGCACAACGGGGCTAAAGCCAGCCTCACCTCTTCGACGTGAGAAGGAGCTTCTCCATCAAGAGAGAGGAAAGGTCTTGGGGTAATGAAACCTTAGAGTGGAGGGGTTTGGAGGGGGAGTGTACTTTTTTATTAAGGCAACGCTGCGATGCTGAAGACCACCTGCTGCAGTATGGATAAAGTTTCTCTATAGGCACTGTATCAGTGCGGGGGGAACAGGGACGAGCGGCAGCCCCTCGAGGGCGGCGCGGGGCCGGGTAGCCCCTCTCCCCGCGGGGTTTGTGTCTTTAACAGGGCTGGCGGGGCGCCGGGCGGGCGGAGGCGTGGTGAGCCGGGAAGGAGCCAGTTTCCTGCTTCCCCGCTCGCAGCCGAGCGGCCGCGGCGGCGGGGGGAGGCGCTCGCCGCCCCCCCATCCATCCCTCCATCCCTC